>WEIS01019570.1:8473-49726 GCA_013389965.1 Todus mexicanus | reverse complement strand
AAGCTGAAATGCAGCCTCTGCTCCACAGTGGGAGAGGAGCTGGGTCAGTAGCATTCCCCGAGGTTCCTGTTGAGATGAGGATGCACCTGAGAAAAACAAATTTATCCTGAATGCTAGAAATCAGATCCTAGCGCAGACATCTGTGCAATGGTGTGATTTGTATCACACAAATCTGAGCTGGAGAAAGTCACCGGGGATCTGCAGACAGCCTGGCTTCGTGTGCCCAGGATTTCTGCTTCGCTCAGATCCCTCTCCTACCCCCCTGGTGTTCTGCAGTCACCGGGTCAATACTCTCTTAGCCTCTCCATGCCTCCACCTCCCCAGGCACGCTGTCTGCTCTCCATTGACCACTCGTAAATTTGGCAGCCCCTGTGCACCGCCAGCAGCCGCAGACGTGTCAGTCAAGGTGCTGAGGACACCAGACGAGCAACAACTAAGTTTAGCTTCTCAGCAGGAAGCAACTAGGACACGTTGTACTAACACAGGCAGCGGTTCAATAGTTGGTGCGGCCGCTCGGTCCAAGCTCACACGTGCACAGCAACTGTACGTTTGCTGCTGTGAACTGCAGGCTGCGTATAGACGCAGAGTCCTTTTGGGAATCTGTATATATTTTTCTTTTCTATCCGCATCAAAGATTTTAGGGGTTTTTTCCCTGTTGCTTTTGCTGGGCAGCACTGAGGCTGTGTTCCAGCAGGTCTGCGCTGCGTTGATTTGATTGCGTAGCGTGTTCTGGTTTGCAGCTCCGTGAGCTTTGGAGCTGGGCATCGAGGTCCGTTTCCTTTTCGTGGCTTTTAATAATTTCCTGTGCTGTATTTGCACATTGTTACGGCTGTATGGAAGCTGGAATCCTTGTGCTTCCAGCCTCTCTGCATAGGCTTTGTGAGGAAGAGCAACAGAAGGAGCGTGGCCTGGTTGTAACACTTCATTGTGAGCTGAGAGAAGAGAGTAAGGTGTGTTTGTGAGAGTGTGCTCCCTGCAAGGACGCAGGTGGCTGTGTTCAATCATGGAGTCTAGGAGCTGGAAAAGGCACAAGGAGGGCTGAGCAGAGACCTTTAAGATCGTCAAGTTCAGCTCTTAACCCAGCACTGCCAGATCACCACTAAACCACGTGCCTCAGCACCACATCTACTTGGCTTTTATATCTCTCCAAGGATGGGGACTCCACCACTGCCCTGGGCAGCCTACGCCAGGCCTGGCCAACCCTTTTAGGGAAGAATTTTTTCCTAATGTCCAACCTAAACCTCCCCTGGTGCAACTTGAGGCTGTTTCCTCTTTATCACTTGTTACGTGGGAGAAGAGACCAACCCCACCTGGCTCCAACTCCCTTTCAGGGAGTTGTTGAGACCCAGGTCTCCCCTGAGCCTCCTTTCTTCCAAGCTAAACAACTCCAGGTCCCTCTCAGCTGCTTTTCATAAGACTTGTTCTCTAGACCCTGCACCAGCTTGTTGCCCTTCTCTGGACACGCTCCATCATGTAATTTAAGGATGCTGAGCTTTGAAACACTAATCCTGCACTTTCCCTCATGGTCTTCTGGGAGGGTTTGTGTGCCTGGTGCTGGTACAGATCCTCCTGTCTCAAGAAGGTTGGGATGATGTTGCAGAGAAGGGGAGACCTCCAAGAGTCAGGCGTGACTGAAGGACTCCAGTGTGTACATCTGCAGCAACTCAGCGGTGTTCACAGAAGGCAGAGCTGTGTGGTTGAATGCTTGACTTTCAGGGAAGAGAAATCCGCAGCCCTCCTTCTGAGCCATCCTCTGCAGCGGTGTTACAGTCTCTGGCTGCTTTATTTCAGCCTGACGACCCTTTGGGGTTTTTTTTTGCAGCATCTCTTTTGTCTGCCACAGCAAAATAACCCAGTCTTCATTCCTGTACAGGTTGAGGATGGGAGCTCAGATGTGTGGACGGGGCTGAGGGAGAGGCTGAGGGAGCTGGGGTTGTTCAGCCTGGAGAAGAGGAGGTTCAGGGGGGACCTTCTCACTCTCTACAACTCCCTGAAGGGAAGGTGTAGACAGGAGGGGGATGGGCTCTTCTCTCAGGCAATTTGTGACAGGACGAGAGGGCACAGCCTGAAGCTGCACCAGGGGAGGGTTAGGTTGGATATTCGGAAGCTCTTCCTCACAGAAAGGAGGATAAACCCCTGGAATGGGCTGCCCAGGGAGGTGGGGGAGTCACCGTCCCTGGAGGGGTTTAAGGACAGACTGGATGCCACACTTGCTGGCAGGGTTTAGCTGAGTGGTGGTGGTACGTCATAGGCTGGACTTGATGATCTCAGAGGGCTTTTCCAGCCTTAATTATTCTAGGATTCTATGATTCTATGATCGGTGCATCTTGTGGTATAACCTGCCCTTTCTGTGTGTAGTCACTTCCTAATTCATTCCATAGCCTTTCTGATATACTAAAGCATATCCTTTTTCTCTTTTCCATCCCTTTGCAGCCCGCCCTTTACCCAAACCCCTGTTCCTGGGAGGAAGAGTCATCCCAAAGATAGTCTTGATTGCATGGGTAAGCACTCGTGGAGGTTTGTATTTGCTTCAAAGTAGAAAAAACATATAGTAAAGCGACTGGATAAAGGCTGTTATAGAGCGATGGCACTGCATGAAAAGTCATTAGAAACAATCAAGCAAACCAGCTCTGTTGCTTAGGTTGCGCTTCAAAGATGACCCTGCTACGATCGATCATGAGTGTGCTCTAAAATCAAAAGATCCAGAGCATCAAACGCAGGCAGGGCAGCTCTTGTCATCGTTAACCCTTCTTGGCTCTGCAGCTGTAGTGGTAGCGCTGAAGGACCGGGTTTGGCAATCAGTTTACAACAGCAGCAGTCCCAACTGGGTAGCCAGGACCCTGAAGTAAATGGATACAAGCAAGCAGAGCTCTCGGAAGATCAGAGATTAGTTCTGTGTTGGAAGAAATTGCTGAGAGGGCCTTGCTTTTGCATTTGGAGACAACCACAAGGTGCTGACAAGCTGGAAACAACCTTGTGGGATCACCCTTTGTTAGTATCCGTGAGTTACACTTTCAGGATCCTGAGTTCCTATTTAGCTGAGTGGTGGTGGTAGGTTATAGGCTGGACTCGATGATCTAAGAGGTCTTTTCCAGCCTTAAACATTCTATGATTCTATGATTCTATGATTCTATGTAGCAAAACTCAAGTCCCCAAGCTCTCCAGGGAGTTGTACCTCTTCCACTTGGTTAATAACAACCTGCGACGCCGCAAATGCCCTTAGAGCAAGTGTGTTGGTGACTTGTAAGGCTCACAGGTTACTGCGTAACCACTGATAAACATCCAGCTGGTTAAATCATGGAAAGTCTGTCATACTGTCATGACTTTCGCTATTAAAAATGAACAAATGGCAGCCAGCCTGTGGCACGAAAACTCCTCTCTGGCCTGCGGCGTGGTTTCTAGACCGAACCGTAGAGATGAAGCCGCAGTCAGGCCACGTTGCTGAAGGTTTTAAAACACCCCTGGTGGTGAGACACCCCTCGGCATCGTCTCTCACATGTGGCTCACCGAGAAGCTCTTGACCTGCCCTTGTTGCTTTTCTCGCTGACCAGATTTCAGCCGTTCTGCGCTCCTCTCGCGCGCTGCCGTAATGGGGAAATCATTCTGGAGCGCAACGGAGGCCAAGGAACGGTCTCCAAGGAGCGGCTGCTGGCCCTAGGCTAAGACAAACAAACAATCAGAACAGACTGTGTCATTAGAGTTGGATGGAGGAAAAACAGGAGGTGAAAGATGAGGGGGGGGGGGGGGAAATGAGCGACATTTTAATCTCAAATTATTCGGTGCTACCAGCGATGGTTTCCTGTGTTGCGGTTTTTATTAAAAAATATGCTCTTATCTTGCGTGTCCATCCAGCGCTCTCATAATCTCGTGTCTAATCTAAACTCTGATGGTCTTTAATCTCTGCTGGATATTCTCAATCTGTCTTTCTAGCATTTAATCAAGATGAATATGAAAGTTTGGAGCTCTAGCGGTATAAATTGGTCTCTGGCTTTCAGAGGTCAGGAGTTGCATCTGAGAAGGAGGAAGGGAGAGAATGTCTGGTGTCAGGCAAGGGCTGGGTTTTTGCATTTCCCTAGAAATAGCCAATATCAGAGCAGAGGTTTTGGAGTAGATGGAGCTGGGCCCGACCCTGTCTGGCAGTTCTGTTTCCCCACTAATTTTTGCATTTTCCATGTGCAAGTAACGTGTTTCGTGCTCTATCCTGGAAACCAGGCGTGGTCTGTGTTAATCCCGTGCCTTGTATTTGGCCGGGGTCCATAAAGTCAGCAGTTAAACCCCTTTGCTTTAAGAAAACCAAGACCTCTATGTCTAGCCCTTATTTTCTACTAAGAAATGTGTGGCTGGGGACAGATTTCAGAGTGAGCCTTGGGGAATGTATGGCCGTGGAAATAAACAGCTTGTCACCTCCTTCTTGCCTGTAATTCAGCATGAACACCAGAATGCCTTCCCATAAGAAATGCTCTGGGCATTTGCTGCTGAGCCGATCTCAGAATCACGTCTTCTTCCCTCCTGACAGATTTTGACGTCCCGTTCTGCGAGAGGTTTGGGAAAGGTGGGACCTTCCCGAGGCAGTACCACCTCTCCCAGAGTCGCAAGGACTACAGTGACGGTAAGAAAACGATGGAGGGTTGGGGAGAGAGGTGCTCAGTCTGGGATCTTGATGGCTTGTGACAGTGCCTGGGACTGGAGAGACTTGGGAAGGAGAGGTTTCTAAGGAAGGGAGAGTCACCACATAACCTGAGATTCGCTTGTGTGTTCTGAAGGGCATCCTCTGTGAGACCTTGCGAGTCAGATGTGCTGAGCATCTACAGAACGTATGAAAGTCAGTGCTCAGCTCTTCCTCTGCTTAGACCTGCTGGTTTAACTCGGCCACATGAATGATTGGCATTGCTCATCCCTGGCAATATCAACCTCTCTGTTCCCTTAAATACCTTGCTTTTGAGGATGCTGCTTTGTGACCTTTACAGCAGATTTCTCACAGAGCTGTAGGAAAACCCCCAGCAATTTCAGGGCAGCGGTAGCTGTTCACATCTCAGCTGTAAGCTGGTGAGCTCGGAGCTTTGGGGACCACTCCATCACCTGCTTGCTGCTCCTTCTGGCACTATATGAGACTGCAAATGGTGGGAGGCAGAACTCAGTAAGAATCTAATTCCCTTGGAAAAAAAAAACAAAGGTACTGAGGACATGCAGACACATATTGAGCCTTCCAGAATGAGCTTCATTGCTCACCGACACCACCCTTGTGAAGGCAGTTATCGTGAGATCTGGTGCTGCTCATGTGCTGGATGGGTTCGTCTGTGCACTTAGGAATAATTTGCATTGTAAACCTCTGCCTGTTCAAAGTTTAATGGTGATGGACAACCAGCAAAACCTCTGATGTAGTTAAACTGTTGAGTACCCCTCTGGAAGCATCTGCGGTCAATGTAACGCCTGCCTTTTTTGAATTCAAAATATTCACAGGGCTTTTCTTCATTTTCATTAGACTTGTTCTGTTTAATTTGAAGAGATGCGTCACCGGATCCGGGCAGCGACGTGAGATGGTGGTGACGGGCAGATCCAAACTGGTTCTTGCCTTAACTCTCCCCCTTCTCTCCTACAGGCCGGAGAACTTTCCCCAGGAGTTACTTCCCACAAGAGAACCTGTTTCAGCTTGTCCCTTCTAGCCGAACCAAGAGCTTTAACGGGGACAGCAAGCTCAGCACCTTGCAGTATGACGAGTACAGGCCCAAATGGTGGAACAATTGTGAAAAAGGGCTGCAGGTCTTCAGCACCTCCCCTACGAAAGCTCGGAACTGTAAGTGAATCAAAGCCGCTAGCATCTGAGCTCCCCGTACATCCAAGTCTCCACACAAAATTGGGTTTCTGTGACTTGCTGAGTTGCTGGGCATCAGCTCAGCTAAGCACGTTGGCTGCCCAGAGAGGTTGTGGAGTCTCCTTCTCTGGAGACATTCAAAACCTGCCTGGAGGTGTTCCTGTGTGACCTAAACTAGGTGATCCTGCTCTGGCAGGAGGGTTGGACTAGATGATCTTTCCAGGTCCCTTCCAACCCCTAACATTCTGATTCTGTGATTGTGTGAATGCGCTTTGGTTCCATCCTCGACACGAGGGTTTAATACAACACACTGTATCGTACCTTGGCCTGGAGCTGAGAGCTTGTGAGAGGTCAGCTGGTGGTCATCACTTGCTGAGTTGCAGAAAATTGCTCATAGGTTGGACTGTCAATGTGCACAGGTTTTGAAGGAAGAACTCATAAAGAAATGTGACTCTTGTGGGACTTGTTTCTGCTTTATACTAACGCAGACTGGGAGACATCCCCCTCACACACCAGTAGCAGTAGTGCCGTTGAAACTGGGGGTGCTCCTGGGAGAGGGTGGCTCACTGCTTGCCCTGGTGAGCTCACTGTGACCCTGATCTGCACTCTGTAGGGTCCAGGTGAACCGTGATGCTGAAGTCTCCTTGCTGTGCTCTTCTCTCAACCCTCTCTTCTCTCATGTAGCCCTGCAGGCGCCTGTGAACTGGAGGCTGGGGAAGCTGCTTGGAAGAGGAGCTTTTGGGGAAGTTTATCTCTGCTATGATGCTGACACTGGCCGGGAGCTGTCAGTGAAGCAGGTGCCTTTTGACCCTGACAGTCAAGAGACAAGTAAAGTGAGTAATGAGCGCAGGACTGTGTGTTTTGCTGCACGTTGGGGACTTGCGGGCTGGAGGCTGAGGGTGGAGGTGGCAGAAGGGTCCATGTCCCTGACAGAAGGCAGTGTATGGAGACAGTATGTGCTGTTTGCCCTCTTCAGAGTAGTCCCAAATAACTTGTGGCAGGCTCTGGTGACTTCTTTACCTCATAGTTTCTTGGTCATGTTGGCCTGCTCGGTCTCAGGTATGATCTCTTGCAAGTTTGTCTGCTCTTCTTTAGTTGTGACCTCCTTGCTCCCTTCACTTTCTTCCTCTGGGCCCTGCTCTAGCTTTGCTGGTGTCTTCATTCGCACCTTTCCAGAAAAGCTCCTTGAGCACAAGAAATAATAACAAGTAAACCTGTCTCAAAGCCAGGTCCTTGTGTATCCCACCTGTCTTTCTCCTTATCCTTTTCTTTGGTCAGTGCTCCTCATTTCTGAGCCTTACGTGCCTGACGTCCTCACTGCCTGTGAGCTTCACAGGTGTGAGGAAAAGTGTGCTCAGCATCGAGCAGTATTTGGGTAATATTCCCAAAGTAACCACGCCCTTTTGTCACCAAGCATATCTGGTTTGTTGCAGGAGGTGAACGCCTTAGAATGTGAGATCCAGCTGTTGAAGACTCTCCGTCACGACAGGATAGTGCAGTACTACGGATGCTTGCGGGATCCGGAGGAGAAGAAGCTGTCCATCTTTGTTGAGTACATGCCAGGGGTAAGTGCAGTTCCTGCTAAAGATTGTCCTGAGCAACAGAGAACAGATTTAGAGTACGGTGAAATTTAGATCTGGAGTTAAACTGCTCAGCTGAGCTGCTCTGTATCTGAGGAGCCAAACCAAACCAGTGGATGCATCCCTAAGGCTTAGGAGAGCTTAGCGTGTGAGTCAGATGTCACAGTGAAGCCCCTCAGCGTGCACTGGGTGAAATCAGACTCCTTGAAGGCAGGTTTGAGGTTTGAATCCTGGAGCAGGGAGTGCTCACAGTCTGGAATCTGAACTTGGTGAGTGTGGGACATGATCCAGATCTGACTTCCAAACGCTGTGGCCTGAGCCCATCCGTAAGTATTTATTGCAAATCCCTGCAGGAGAAGCGAATAGTACAACTGTCCACCCACAGCTGTCACCAATTATTTATGGCTTTCAGCACGTGTGTTTTAAAAACAACGTTGTTCGCTTGTGAGTCTTCTCCTGTTCAGGACAGAACTTTTGTTGGTAGCATTATCCTCTTGCGTAGAAACAGCTTTGATTTGTGACTTTGCTGATGCGGGATGAAATAGCCCTACGGAAAAAGGTCATAGAATCATTTAGATTGGAAAAGACCTTTAAGATCATCGAGTCCAACCATTAACCCTATTCTACCAAGTCCACCACTGAACCATATCCCCAAACACCACATCTACAGGGATCAGAAAATTTTGAGACCATCTAAGCAGGGGCTGGAGAATGTACGAAGATTAGTTGAATGTCTCTTTCTCTGTTTGCAAGCAAGTGAATTAGATCAGCCGTCTAGTCAAAGTCATCGGTTGGTATAAACCAGCGTAGAGCTATTTACATTGCTGGAGGATCTGTTCTCCAAAGTCCCGCCTGTCCAGCTGGATTCATTCCCCAGAGTGTGGGAGAATAAACCCTTGTTTATACAGAGATTCGTAAGGTCAGAAGGGACTATGAAGTCATCTGGTTCGCAAATAATTGTGGTCATTAGTAAACGTGCTAGAAGCTCTCCCAGTGCATCTTGCATGTGAGTAATCAGGTGGACTTCCACACGTTTGAATCCCTTCCAAGCACTGTCCACCCTCAGTGGCACTTGCATCTCCTTACCACGAGGCACTGACCCAGCAGAGTAAACCCTGGGAGGTTCAGCAGTCCCCTTGCCGCTTATTCCGCAGCGTGCCGATGTTTCTTAGCAGCCAGGAAACCAACATTCGACGCTGGGGCAGTGTCCAGCAGGGCTGGAAGTTGAATGTTTATTTTTTTTAATGATAAACCAGAGCTCTGACCAAATACAGATTGACTTTCGTGCTGCAACAATGGCTCATTTCACAACAGCAGCTCAGGGCTTTGGTTTCCAAGGCCAGTGGAAGTGAATGAGTTCCCAAAGCTTGCAGGACAGCAGCTCTGCAGTGTTGGATCTGGCCAGGCTTCTGATTTAATACAGCCAGCTTGGCAAAATCTTCACGGGGCCAAGCCTGGGTGCACCATTAGCCTGATATTCTTACGACTGCCCCCATTAAATAGCTGGCGCTGTATTTTCTGTGCTGCCCTGCCCATAAACTATTTTTTTTTAATTTATCGAATCATAGAATGAGTTGGAAGGGACCTCTAAAGGTCATCTAGTCCAACCCCCCTGCACTGAGCAGGGACATCCTCAGCTAGAGCAGGTTGCTCAGAGCCTTATCAAGCCTGACCTTGAATGTCTTCAGGGATGGGGCCTCCACCCCCTCCCTGGGCAACCTGTCCCAGTGTTCCATAACCCTCATGGTAAAGAACTTCTTCCTAACGTCCATCCTAAACCTACTCTTCTGTAGTTTAAAACCACTGCCTCTCATCCTGTTGCTACATGCCCTTGTAAAGAGTCCCTCTCCAGCTTTCTTGTAGGTCCCCTTCAGGTACTGGGCTGCCACTCTAACATCTCCTAGGAGCCTTCTCTTCTCCAGGCAGAACAATGCTTGGAAAACAGCACGGTCGGTTTGACCACAGGCCTTGAAGACCTTGTTTCCCCTTCTTGTTTGAAGTCCCCTCATCAGGATAAGGGAGGCCAGGATAAAAAAGCTTGTTGGTTATGGTGGAGGGGACATACCCTGCTTACAAGCAGCACAAGGGGGTAATTTCAGAGCACCTTGGGTTTCTTCAGAAACAGTGTGGAGAGGAGAGGCCCATTCACAGGATCACCACCGGCTTCCAAAGAAGGCCAAAATGGTAGCTGGGCAGAGCAACAGCAGAGGTGGGTGGATGTGGAAAAGCTGATCCAGTTTGAGTGGCTGAGTTGGAGCGAGGCAGCCCACTGTTTCCCAAACAGGAGGACCGTGGCAATATTGGGTCAGCCTCAGAGCTCCAGGACAGGCAGAAACAGGATGAGTTTCCCCTCGTGCTCTTCAGCTAACCTGGATACTGGAGGTAGAGCTGGATGCGACCGCTCTGATTGAACCCCAAATGTGCCTCTGGTTCATCGCTGCTAAACCCCAGCTCTGGCATGGTGAGGAACACGCATTTCCAAATGGACAGACAGTATAGCTCAAACCAAGGGGGTCAACCTCTTGCAGATGATAGATGTCTACACCCCTGCTTCCTTTTCTCTATGATCCATAAAATCAAACCAGTAGGAGCCTGCATGGCTGGGTCAGAAATTCAAGTCCTTGCAAGTTTTCTACCCTGGTTCTTGTTGAAGCAGTCCCATGTGGGGCTGATCGCGTCCCTCGTGAGTCTCTGCCATGGCAAGTACTCCTTGGTGTGAGAAGTTGTGGGGGGAGGCTTCACAGGAGACTGACTCATCTAGTTTGGCCCTGAAGAACTAATCGAGTTGATCCTCTCACTTCAGTTGTAACACCTCATTGGTTTGGTCCTTCTCCATCAGCTGCTGGTGACGTCCAGCCACTAGAGGGGGAAAAAGATCCGCAGTGTTGGCAGAAGGTAGCACTGATACCACCAGACCCTGCCTTTTTTTATTTTCCACTGGGATCTGGGACATCGAGGACAAATCTTTGCTCCATTCAGCACTTAGAGGATTTTTATCTCGCTGTTTCTACAGCAGAGTAGGTTGGGGGTTTTTTAAGCTGGAAGACAGAGTGGTCAGAATAGTTTAAGAAGTCAGTGTGACACGGTAGTTCTGATGATCCTGATGGTTGGCACCTTTTGTTTCTTTGCAACAGGGCTCGATAAAGGACCAGCTAAAAGCTTACGGTGCTCTGACCGAGAACGTCACACGGAAGTACACCAGGCAGATCCTGCAGGGAGTCTTCTACTTACACAGCAATATGATTGTCCACAGGGACATTAAAGGTGAGTAGACAATGCAGAGAGGCTTCCTGCTGGCTTGAATTTGTTCAACCTAACCTCCCCCCACCTAAATATAAATTCTTCTGGAAAACATAGTGCTGGGATCTGATATTTAAAGTACTTTTTGCCCCTGGTCTTCACCAACATAATGCTGAGTGCAGCCCCACCGAAGCCCTTTGGGCTCCTTTATCTCCAGCTCTTTGCCTGTGCCCTTCCTGCTCTCCTCGCTGTACAATTCAGGTTGCTGCTTCATCTCTTGGTTTGTTTTGCTTTTCACCTCAGGTGCCAATATTTTGAGAGATTCTGCTGGGAATGTGAAACTGGGAGATTTTGGGGCCAGCAAACGCATCCAGACGATCTGCATGTCTGGGACTGGGATTAAATCTGTCACGGGAACACCGTACTGGATGAGCCCGGAGGTTATCAGCGGAGAAGGCTACGGAAGGAAAGCTGATGTGTGGTAAGCAATATGGTAAAAAATCCCACCGCTGCCTCTTAAATCAACCAGTCCCTCTCGGAGGTTGCAATGGGAGCAGCAGTTACAGCCAGTAGTTGGAAGATGGAGCAGTGGAAGGGAAGGAAACAAGAGCTGAATGTTAGGATGAACTATGTAGATACCCAGAGGGAGCACGTTGTAGGTGATGGTCCCAAAGCAGGAGCACTCAGAATCACAGCTTGCTTTTGTAAGCTCTTGCCATGTGAGGGTCATGAGCAGCTCGACCCCATATCTGCTTTTCAATTCTGGAAAGCAGGTTGGTAGCAAAGTTTGCTTAACGAGCTGTTGAGTTTTGGTGACCCAGCTCAGAGGGATCTTGTGTGGCCTCTCAAACTCTGCTGCTGGATGTTTGCATCTGGCTCAGGCATGAAAACAGCCAAAAGCATTGGCTGCTTGTGAATGGTTTGATCTGTGGAGGATGTCAGCTGAAGCCTGAAAGAGCTGAGATAACACTCCTAATCCTCCCAATAAATGAGGCGGAAACGCTGTCTTCACAGTGCGCTTTCTGTTGAGTGCCCAGACAAGTAGGGTCAACGAAAACTAATCCCTCCAGCAGAGCCTGGGGAACTACCTGCTATTGCTGAAACTGTGGTGTCTGAACTCCTGCTTGAGTTTCTCTTCAGGGGATGCTTCAATAAGGACTCTCGTGCTTTTAGGAAATTTAGTATCTGCCAGTTAATATAGGCAGAAAAAACACCAGCTTTAGGGCAAGGCTTCCAAGTTTAGTGATGCCCAGTGACAGGACAAGGGGCAACGGGCACAAACTGGAACCCAGGATATTCCACCTGAACATGAGGAAAAACTCCTTCCCTTTGAGCATGCCAGAGCCCTGACCCAGGCTGCCCAGAGAGGTTGTGGTGTCTCCTTCTTTGGAGAAATTCAAAACCTTCCTGGATGCATTCCTGTGCAACCTGCTCTAGATGACCCTGCTTTGGGAGAGGGTTGGTCTAGATGATCTTCAGAGATCCCTTCTAACTCCCACCATTCTGTGATTCTTTGATTCACTCCTGCTAGTGGGAGTGGAGAGCCCAGTGCCAAGAACCTGTATGAACAGTGAGCTTCAGGAAGCCACAGGTACCAGTGAGCGCGCCCATCTCATGCAGGGTTGCTCCCCGCACAGTCTTTTTCAGGCAGTAGCAATCCTAGAGCTGATGAGATTTCAAACGCACAGCCCCCACCCTGATCCCTTACCCACCGTCTCACCCCGGTGTGCTTGGTGTTGTCGCAGGAGCGTGGCCTGCACCGTGGTGGAGATGTTAACGGAGAAGCCGCCGTGGGCAGAGTTCGAAGCCATGGCGGCTATCTTTAAAATCGCCACCCAGCCAACCAACCCCCAGCTCCCCGACGGCGTCTCCAACTCCTGCCGCAACTTCCTCAAGCAAATCTTCGTGGAGGAGAAGCGGCGGCCGACGGCCGAGGACCTGCTGAGACACCCCTTCGTCAACTGCGGGCTCTGAGCCCCTGGCAGCGGGGATGGGGAAGCGCCGGCGGGAGGGGGCAGCCACCACACCTGCGGCCTTTGGAATTTTTCAGCCCCCACCTTGGGCTGGGCTGTCCTGGCGGTGGCCCCCGCGGGTCCCTCCTCGCTTGCTGCTGGTTCGGCACCCGCCGCGTCGTCGGATTTCCAAGCTGCGCTCGGGACTGGTTGGTGCCGGGAATTAAGAGCGAGGGCTATCCCGGACTGTGTGGGTGCTGGCCTCGGACCAAGTCACCTCCTTGCCGCCCGCAATACCTACCGGGGTCATCCCCACCTCGCCGTGTTACTTGTCTCTTGGGGAAAGTGCGGCAAATGGGATCTGTCCCCTCCGCCTCAGCATGACAGCGATGCTGGAGCATCCCCAGGACTGGCGGAGGAATAAAGATGCTCAGTGGCCATCACCACCTTTTACAGGGGAACAGCCAAGCCGGAGGAGATGATCCTCAGACCGTAGAGTCGGGGGGGACCCAGGTGTCCCCGTTCACAAGGGGACCGAACCCTCCTGGAGGTCGTGTGGGACCAGCCAGTGTCTCCAGTGGGGCGGCGTTTAATCCTGTTCTGTGCCTTAAGCGGTTACAATCAAGGAGTGATGCTCAACCCGGCACAAAGCGCAGAGTCGTGTTGACTTTGCCCATGTGCATGCACGTGTCTGGGAAGAAGGGGTCTTCTTGGGGTGCAGGAGGTCTCTGCGGGGTACGCCCAATGGACGGATGCCTGGGACCTCTGCCACAGACTGTACAGAGCGATGTTTAGATGCTGTGGATGCCCACAGTGGGTAGGGCTGAGCACCAGCTAGCTCATGCTGGGAAACATTGGGGTTCAGGTGGGAGCTGGAGAGGATCTTGGCGAGGGTCGCTCTCTGCTCATGGCCATACCCTGCTAATCTGTGCCCATGCTGGGGCCGGAGGGACGCCAACTCCTTTTGGAAGTGGAGCTGCAGGAGGAGCCTGGTGGGTCTCCATAAAACCAAAGCGGGTGCCTAAACTAGGCTGACAGGACCAGCACCTCTGGATCCATGCTGCCAATGGCTGGGTGCCTTCTCCTCCAGGACTCATGGGACCAGCCCTGGGTGCCGGGAAGGGGGATGTCACCTCCATGGTGGTGCCCAAGGGAGCAGCTGCAGGACTGTGAAACCTCAGACCGGGAGAGCAGAACTGCATCGGTCCAAGGCAGTTGGAAGCAGATTTCTTCCTGCAGTATATTCAAAGTTGTAGGAGAAAATGGGCCAGTTGAAAGCACAGTTGGGCCACAGCTTCTTTGACCAGCATTGCCCTGCTGGAAAATCTGGGCAGTGAGTCCACATAGAGTCCCCGGAAGCTCATTAATTAATCCGAACTTGATTATTTTGGGCAAATTAATTGCACCATCCCACCTCCCCCTTCCCTGCTGCATTAGCTATTTCCATTCGGCTCAGCAAAGGGTTAACTAAGCAGTTGCCATCTCCAGGCCAGTGTGTCAAACAGAGGTTTATTTTAATATTGTTTTTAATTCAAAATGAAAAGTGTTCCTTGGATTGAAGAGGAAATTGGTTGTTCGTGTTACTTCACACATCCCTGAATTCTTCCGTGGAGAGATCAAGATTTTGCACTGTTCCATGGCTCTGGAAAAAAACAACAAACAACACAAAAACCCCCAACAAACTGGATTTATTTCAGTTTTTAAAAATATAAAACACTGGTAGTGTTAGGGCAAGTTAAAAGAAATAGCTGAAAGGAATCCCTCTAAATTTGCCTGCAAAGTTATTACCCAGGCTGGGCTCCACGAGCTGGTTGTGCCAGTCGAGCACAGTGGCGGTGGGCGATGGGCAGCTCTCCACAGGGAGGGAGGGGGGTTAAAGTCGTCTCCTTTCTCTGAGGGGGAATAAATAATTTTATTCTGTGAATAGGACCAAATCCATCAGTCTGTTCAGTTATATGGGGTGGATGGAATAAAATATAAGAAAAAAAATAATGAAGTCAGTGTTGGCTGGGAAGGGTTTTGTCAGAAGGTAACAAAGTGTGTTCTCACCAAAGCTAAAAAAACTGCACCATTTTTAAGGTATTTTTTGCTCTTTCATTGAATCCGTTCAGGTTTTTTTCAGCCCTTCAGTGGCGGGTCAGAATTTTCCTTCTTTCCAAAACCTTGAGAGCAAAATGGGGTCCCTGGGCTGGGGCTGCCCAAAACACTCCCAGAGCCCCTCAAATCACCCAGATCCTCCCGTGGATGGATGCGGCTCGTGTGTGTATGTGCGTAGGCACATGTCTGTGTGTGTGTGCACATGTACGTGCACGCGTGTGTGCGCACGTGTGCCCTCGTGCGTGTGCGACTCACTCCTCCGGTGCCTTTGCCCGTTTATTTTTTCCGACCCTCGCACTGTTCCGATGTACGGAATGAGGCTAGGAGAAGAAAATGTAATATTATGCTGTGTAAAGCTGGTTTTCGTTGGGTTTGTTTTGGTTTCGTTTTATTTTATTTTGCCTGTAGCAGGCCGGGTGGCTTTCCCTGCTCACTGCATCGCCACGTGTCTATCAAAAAGTGGGTTTCTCTGGGGGTAGGATATTGCCCATCCCCTACACACCAGTATAGATCCTTCCCAGTAGGATGGTTCCCAGTGGCCTGCGGATTCATATGGGTTTGGGGCACAGGGGGTAGGGACAAGGTGGGGATGGAGCTGATGGTTCTGGGGCTTTACTGGAGATAATGAACCCATGAAGGTCTCAGTCCCGGTGGCTCTGCCCGTTCGCTTCTCCTGGCAGCCCTGCTTCCTTCCAACGCTCCCAGCACACAGGCATTCATACATATAAAATTTACATTTCTTTTCGTTCCTTTATTTTATTTTANCTTTCCCCTTTCCCTTCTTCCCCCCTTTGTTTCGCTTCCTTTCCTTATTTTTCTTTAACTTAACTTCGCACTTATTTGAAACTGACTTATTTCTTTTCACATTTATTGAGTTGGGGTGGGGTTTTTTTGCTGTTTTCCGTGTTTATTTTCACTATTTTCACTCCCCCCCCCCGCTCCCCTCAGACCCTGAGGGCGGTGCCATCTCAGGCCCGGGGGCGGTTCCCGCCGCGGCGCCTCCCCTCAGGCGGCGGTGACAAGATGGCGGCGGGGCCGAGCACCGGCGCCTTGAGGCGGGTGCACCTGGTTTTGGGGCATCTCTCCGCGAGCCCCCCGACTTCTAGCACCGGCCTTCGGGCCGCACCGTGTGGGAGCCGAGCCGGGGGCTCTCCGGGGACCGCCAGCCCCGATGATGTGGTGGTGGTGCACGGCAGGAGGACCGCCATCGGCCGCGCCAAGCGCGGCGGCTTCAAGGTACGGCCGGGGGCGGGGTGTCCCTCAGGTACTGAGGCTCCTTCCCAGGGTGTCGGGCTGGGGTCTCGCCCAGGTACTGAGGTCCCCACAGGGTGCTGGCTCAGAGTACCCTTGGGTACTGAGCCCACCCGCACCCCAGGCTGCTGGGTCAGGGTCCACCCAGGCACCAAGGTCCGCACAGGGTGATGGATCGGGGTCCTCTCAGGCATTGGGGTCCCCCCAAGCACCGAGGCCCCCCCAGGGTTCTGGATTGGGGTTGCTCCAGGCATTAGGGTCCCCCCAAGCACCGAGGCCCCCTCAAAGGTGCTGGATTGGGCTCCCTCCAGGCATTAGGGTCCCCCCAAGCACCAAGGCCCTCACAGGGTGATGGATTGGGGTCCCCCCAGTCATTGGGGTTCCCCCAAGCACGGAGGCCCCCCAAGGTACTGGATTCAGCTCCCTCCAGGCATTGGGGTCCCCTCAGTCACCGAGGCCTCCACAAGGTGCCGAATCAGGCTCCCTTCAGGCATTGGGGTACCCCAAGCACCAAGGACCCCCCAGGGTTCTGGATTGGGGTTGCTCCAGGCATTGGGGTCCCTCTAAGCACTGAGGGCCTCCTCTAAGTTCTGGATTGGGCTCCCTCCAGGCATTCGGGTCCCCCCAAGCACCAAGGCCCTCACAGGGCGGTGGATCGGGGTCCCTTCAGGCATTAGGGTCCCCCCAAGCACCGAGGCTCCCCCTAAGTGCTGGAGTGGGGTGCCTCCAGGCATTGGGGTCCTCCCAAGCACAGAGGACCCCCCCCAAAGGAGCTGGATTGGGGTCCCCCCAGTCATTGGGGTTCCCCCAAGCACGGAGGCCCCCCAAGGTACTGGATTCAGCTCCCTCCAGGCATTGGGGTCCCCTCAGTCACCGAGGCCTCCACAAGGTGCCGAATCAGGCTCCCTTCAGGCATTGGGGTGCCCCAAGCACCAGGGCCCCCCCAGGGTTCTGGATTGGGGTTGCTCCAGGCACTGGGGTCCCTCTAAGCACTGAGGGCCTCCTCTAAGTGCTGGATTGGGCTCCCTCCAGGCATTGCAGTCCCCCCAGTCACCGAGGCCATCCCAGGGTGTTGGGTCAGGTGGTCCCCCAGGCATTGAGGCTGCCCCCTCAGCCCTGTCTCAGCAGGGATGCTGAGCACCCCCCCAGGGAGCTGGGCACCCTCCTTGCCTGCAGCCCTCTGCACCACCCTGGTGCTGGGTTCCCACCTGCTCACTGCCCCCCCAGGAGTGGGGCTTGGCTTTATAATGGTCTAAAAGACAACATTTTCTGATGGTTTCCATGCTGGGGGGAGCGTGGCCTGGGTGCAGCAGAGCCACTGGCATCCCCCAAAAGGCGGCCAGTGTGCCCACGAGTTTCCCGTCTCCCCTTACAGCCTGGAGTAGCTCTCTCTACCACGCTGCTCTTACTTGCTGTGAGCAAGCAGAGCAACCGCTTAGAAAAGCAGCACCTTCCTCCTTTGGGTACCGACGACGCTTGGCATGGGCCTGCTATCCTTCTCCTGTGGCTCTGCCCAAGGAAAGACCACGGTTCCAGGATGGCCTGAAAGGCATGCGTTGCTTGTCACCCTTCAAAACGGGTCTCGTTGTGCCAGCGAGGCTTCCTGCCAGTGCAGGGGTTACCCTTGTTTTCTTCACAAACTTAAACTGAGGGGCTCTGCTTGCTTGGTCTTGTCGCACAACTCGCTGTGGTCGGTGGGTTTTGAAGGCTACAGAGGGTGCTCCTATAAAACCCCGAGCTAGGTGAGAAGGTAACGTGTGTTACTGTGCTTGAAAGATACCTGAAAGTTTACCATGCAGCAGGATTCTGCTGCTGTAGGAAAACCATCAGGAGATGAGAGCTGCCTAAGGATCATACGCTAGTCCTCCAAAATAGTTGGAGGGTGAACTGGTGACAGGGCAGTTACTGGTGTTCGTTGAGTAGCGCTAAACCCCCGTGCTTCTAGGATACTACACCCGATGAGCTGCTGTCTGCGGTTATGACGGCTGTCCTTCAAGATGTCAATCTTCGTCCTGAAGTCCTGGGAGACATCTGTGTGGGTGAGTGAGCAACGTCTGTGTGGGCCTGAAACTCCTGGGCTGGGTGGCTCTCTGCGCTGGGCGGCTCCTGGTGTCCCCCGGGGTGCTCAAAAGTGTCGTGAGGTTGGGAGGGGTAAGTTTGTAGCGGAAGGTTTATGAAATCCGTGCGTCCTCCACGACTGTTCTCTCAAGCGATGGGGCTCTGCTCTGGGTGCCGGAGGGTACCGAGCCGTGGTGGCGTTAACATCCCTTCGACGCCCGCAGCAAAGAGCGAGGGAGATGCAACCGATTGACTGGGATCGTATCTTTGCACTCAGGAAACGTGCTGCAGCCTGGAGCTGGCGCTTTGATTGCAAGAGTTGCGCAGTTTCTAAGGTAAAACTCTCAAACAGATTGAGGTTCCTCCTCCCTTTCTAGGCCTTGGCTCCGGAGCAGCGCTGGCTCAGAGGTTGCCGTGAGGCTCGTGCGCTCCTAGGAAGTTACAGCAAGTCACCTTTGGCCTAGAAATTAGACTTCAATCACGCGTTTGGAGAACTGGGACGGGGTTTGGAGAGACTTGCTGGCAAAGGACGGGGAGGCAGAGGTGGGGCCGATTAATCTGGGCTACCTGCGTTGAGTCTCTGAAGGGGAGGTCTTGTTTTGTGGGCTCCCAGCTGCTCCCCTGCTTCTCTGTACTGCAAGGCTGGGCTTCTGTCTGCTCCACACAGACCTGAAACTGTGGAGCTGTGTCAGGCCTCTGTTTCCCGGCGTTGTGGTTGATGGCTGGATCCCAGCTGCCAACTGTTTCAGCCAGTGTCTATTTATTTACAAGTGGTGTTTGCTTCTGTGGATCAGCATCCAGCCCCCAGTTAGGAGAGGTGCAGATACAGCCCACCAGCGATCAGAGAGCCGGTCTGGGTGGAAGAGACCTTTAAGATGATGGAGTCCAACCATTAACCCAGTGCTGCCAGGGCATCATTAACCCCATATCCCTCAGCACCACATCTCCATGGCTTTTGTCAGGGAGTTGTGGAGAGCCAGAAGGTCTCCCCTGAGCCTCCTTTGCTCCAGGCTCAACAAGCCCAGGCCCCTCAGCTGCTCCACGCAAGACCCTTCCCCAGCTCCGTTGTCGTTCTGTGGCCACACTTCAGCCCCTCAAGGTCCTTCTGGGGTTGAAGGGCCCAAAACCCTCGGGATTCAAGGGGCGGCCTCCCCAGTGCAGAGTGCCCTGGTCCTGCTGGCCAAACTGGTGCTGACACAAGCCAGGATGCTGGTGGCCTCCGTGGCCACCTGGGCACACACTGGCTCATTTTCAGCCCTCTTTAAACCAACCTGCCCATTTCCTTTTCCACCAGGCAGTTTCCAGTCCCTCTTCCCTCAGCCTGTAGCGTTGCAGGGGGTTGTTGTGACCCAAGAGCAGGACCCTGCCCTTGGCCTTGTTGAGCCTCAGCCCATCGAGCCAGCCTGGTCAGATCCCTCTGTAGAGCCTCTCTACCTTCGAGCAGATCAACACTCCCCCCCAGCTTGGTGTGAGGGTGTCTCCATCCCCTCAGCCAGATCATTGATAAAGACATAAAACAGAACTGGTCCCAGTACCGAGCCCCAGTGCTCAATATTGCAGAACTTTTCAGCGTTTCTGGCCCCGAGGAGAGCTCAGGAGCTGGGCACACGAGAGGGCCCTGCTTGCAGAGGAGCTTCTGAATACAGACCTGTGGGGAAACAGCTCTTGGAGCCACTGCAAATCGAGCGTGGAAATGATCTCTGAACTTTGCTTTCTCTTGGTGCGGGACCAAATAGGTCAACAAATGCATAAAGGGACCTGTCTTGAACTTGAGGGTTAAAGTTTAATCAGGTGGCTTAATGCTCTCTGGAGAGGTTTGGTTTGTTGTGTGGTTTTTGTCGCCGAGTCTTTGCCAACTTTGCTGTCTTATTTTCTAGTGGTATTCCAGAGACGGTGCCGTGCTCCAGCGTGAACCGGCAGTGCTCCTCGGGGCTGCAGGCCATTATCAATATAGCTGGTAAGTGTTAGGGGCACTCGGATCTGAGTCGATGCCTGCCCCACCCCAAGTGCTCATTTCTCCTGTCCTCCAATCCATCTGGGCAGTAAAAATAGCGATCGTGTCTTCTGCTGTTAGGAATTCTCAGTGTGCTGTTGGTTGAATGTTTTTATATCCTCGAGAGGCCAAGTTTACCCCTGGAGAAGTGTCCTGGGTTTCTGAGGAGAGGTTCTACAATCACTTCCATATCAGGCAGCTTCTAGAAGGGCCCCTTGTGGCCTCTCTGGTTGTGTGTCAGGTCCTGGTTAGGCTTCAGCCCCATCATCTCCCTGAGCTGGCTCGTGTTGTGGCAGGTGGGAGGATGGAGGAAATGCCCCGTTTGGCTGTGGTGGGTGTTCCTGAAACCGCAGCTGGGATGGAGACGCTTTTGTTCCTGACGATAGTAAGAACCTTTGTGTGCTGCTCTTACAGGTGGCATCCGAAATGGGTCGTATGACATTGGCTTGGCCTGCGGGTAAGAAACTCTTCCTCTGGTACTTCTTTAGGCTTCCTGAAGGTTGCACAGTGTCCCTTAGCAATAGCTCTTGTGTGAGCCACTAGAAACCCCTTCCAGCCAGATCTGGCTGCCCCAGTGAAGTAGGTGCTGTCCTCATTCAACAAATAGGTGAATAAACCCTCAAACTGGGACTTGTATTCCCGTGGTGGCTGCAAATGCAATTTGTGTGTTTCCAGAGTCTGCCCAGTACTTTTGCAGAAGATCTGCTCAACTTAAAGGATTTTTCAAGTGCCTTCCCTCAGATCCTTTAATTCCCCTGGAAGTGGTTGGTCACGCCTGCTGGGGTTGCAGGAGGAGGTCGAGTATCTCTTACAAGCACGTAAAAAATGCATTGTATTGGGGTCCTCCGGCCCTGCTGTGGGACCCCACTTCTGTGCAGAGCTCTGACAGCCTCCAAGAACCTGCCACAATTAGCTTTTGAACTGCTCGCCAGTTAATTAGCGTCTTAGAAGACCGGCAGCTCTCCTGGATAAAGACATTCATGTCCTACACGTGCTAATAACCGTCCTGCAGACTGACAGGAGATGGCCTGCAGCAGACGGGCGTGCTGTTCTTTGCTTCAGCCCTAACATCGTGAGAAGTGTTTCTTTTTTAGAGGCTTACGTAACTGTTAGGTTGGCTTTGGAGAATTACAAGCGACCACGTACATGTTCTCTTCAGAGGAACAGATAAGGGGGGAAAAAAATCCTCAGTAATCCTGAGGCTAAAATACCGGGTTTCTCTTTTTCTTTACCTTGGCAACTATTAAGCCTTTCTTGAGTTACCACTGCACACAGTCATCCGGGACTCCTTACCAAAATGTTTATTTGTACAACTTCTCAACGCCTGGTTGAGCAAGATCTGGTGTCGCAAACACCCTTCACGTCTTAGGCTGCTGCAAATGACCAACTCAGCGAGATGGGCGTGTCGTGCCCTCCGGTGTAGGCAGAGTCCTTGATGTTCACGGGCAGTCCTTGTGCCTGAATACGTGATGCTGTTCACTCGTTCACTTCAACACCCTCGTTTCGAGAAGTTTCTTGGTAGTGTCCACCAAAATGCTACAGTTAAAGGTGCTGAAAGGCTCAAGGGGTTTGGGCTGCAGCCTTTGCACCTTTGGGCACCCCACTGGATTTTATTGGGGAAAGGATTTTTTGGCCCCTACCCTGCAGAGTCCTCCATAAAGACATAAAATCCGTACGTTACAGATAGCTTTTGTGTGTTGGGTTTATCCCAAGTCGTGCTTTTCCCCTGAGTGAACGTTCCCACTCCAGAGATACTGCAGTGTGCAAAACACAGGAGCTGTGCTTCGCTCTTACTTAAAACCTCTTTCTGTACCCTCCTCCAGGGAGTAGGTGCAGCTGAAGTCAAGTAATTCAGGGTCCCATAGTAGAGTGAGTTAAATTCCTGACAAGCTGCTTGGGGGGAAAAAACCCCCTTGTTTTCTGCTTGTCCTGAACTTTCCAGGTATAGTTTATTCATTATTTACTCTTCGTGAGTGTATTTGTGCGGTGCAGAGTAGAATTCAAACCCTCTTCCCGTCGTAGGCTTCATGGTCTAGCTGGACTTTATAAAAGCCCACGAGTCTTAAGTGACGGCTCCGTATTTCTGCAGTAAATTTGGGTATCCTCGCTCTGTTCACTCCTTTGTAGGTCAGAATCTGCAGCCTCTGGCGTCTACGTCGTAAGCTCTTTGCGCTGAGAAATAGAAGTGGCAGAACTCACTGAAGTCTCTTTGTGTGTCGCTTAATACTTTTCTTATTGCGCTGCCAACCAGTTCTCAAGCTGTAAGTGGCGTTTTTATGGCTGTCAACAATCTCACTGGCAACTCTGCGCCTAGAACTTCAGGTTTCTCCTTCTGTTCGTGGACAGAAGTGCCAGAACCGTTGGCAATTCCCTCCTCGCTGTGGAAACGCGGGAAGTTAACTGTTGACGTGGGTATCCTGTTCTTGGTGAAACAAAGACCAGTTTAACCGAGCGATCTGGTTTCATTTCGTGGTAGTTCTTACGCTGATGATTGATGAGCTTCTGCCTCAGCCAGTTCTTACGAGGAGCTGCGTTTCTGCAGGGTAACAGGAAAGCGCGTTGTCAGGATACGGAGTTTTGATCAGTCTTAATTGAGCGATGACTGCAAATACAGTATGAAAGCACTGGTAGCAAATCCAAGTTTTTCTTCGTGTTTAGTGTGGAAACGATGTCCCTCCGAAGTGCAAATAACCCTGGTGACATCAGTTCCAGCATGATGGATAACAGCAAAGCTCGAGATTGCCTTATTCCTATGGGGTAAGTGTTTCCTCATCCTCAAATTCAATGTTTTTCTAGATGCTCTGTCTCCTCGGTGACCGTACTGTGTCACATCAGTCTGCGGTGAGCTTGGATCTGTGCGTGTCAGTGTCCTTCCTGGTTGTGGTAGAAGGTTAATTGTGTGAAATGATGAGGGGGGACACACACAGTGAAGATCAGTGACAGGTGAATGATTTCCTTGTCTTACATCTTAAGCTCAATGGCTTAATGGGCAAGGAAATGGATTCGAAGCTCATTTGGGTCCTAGATTTGATTCAGGGTTCACTTCTGCCAAGCAGCTCTAGGTTGAAAAGGCAGCAGGGAGCTCTGAGACTGAAGCCACTGCTTGTACAAGCTGCTGCTTATGCTTCTTCTCGGTAGAAGCCAACTGCAGCTCTGTTAGCTGTGTCATAGGATTAATTCTGCGATTTATTTTCCCCAGAATAACCTCAGAGAATGTGGCAGAGAAGTTTGGAGTTTCCCGAAAGAAGCAAGATGCCTTTGCCTTGGCTTCCCAACAAAAGTAAATGCTTTCTTTTCTTTCTTTCTTTTCTTACTTTTTAGTTCAGAAATAAATACATAGAGAACACACATTGCTACTTCCCAGCAGTGGTTAAGTGCAGCCTTTGTGTTGCCTTCCAAACCTTAACAGGGGGCGAAGAAGCTTGAGATGGTCAGAGTGAAAATCAATGCGTGTCCCAGGTGTTGTGACAAGGAAGCCCGAGCCCAGAGCTGTACTGGGGATCGTGTGACTAACCTCGCACATGTAGCAGTGGGCAGGCTGGCCCTGAGCAGTGAGTTCCCTGGTGTTTTTCCTCATCCAGAGGACGCAGCCTCCACGAAGTTTCTGAAACGAGCCTAGTGTGCGGTATTTTCACAGTGCTTTTGGCTCCATGTCACTTGAAACTGAACATAGGAGTGGCAGCAGAGGGAACTTCTCCTGAGAGTGAATATTTAAGTGCAGCTGTATCTAGAGAACTGCCAAGCTTAGGAGAAATGGGGCAGGTGTTTGGCTCCACATGAGTCCCGTCCTACCTCTAATAACCTTCCTCTGAGGTTTAATCGCTGCCAAAGTCAGCTGAGCCCTGGGATCCACGGGGCTGTCCTGGCAGTCCCTTGGCAAGTGATACTTTAAAGTTGCTGCCATCAAAGAGTTAAACTAACTTCCAGAGCTCGGTTTAAGCATTGCCCCGGTCCAATTAATTATCTAACACAGGAAGCCACTGCACAGGCCAGTTAACCTTTAAATTCTGGCGCTGCTCCTCAGGGAACTTGGCCTGCCAGCCTTTCTCACTGACACGGAGCTGATAACGCTGAAGGGTATGAGAGCGCGATCCTCACCTCTCACGTGAGCAAGGGGGTCATTTTCTGGCCTTGCCCTTGGGATGTCTGCGGAGTTACTGACCTGTCCTTCAGCACTTTGCTCTAACTCGCGCTCACCCGGCGGCGTTAAGCGTTTTCATTTTATTAGTCGAAGTGTCAAGTGCTGAGGGGGTAAACCAAGCTTTCAGTCTCCCATTCGTATTCCTCGTGAAAGGTGCTGTGCTGCTGGAAGGTAGGTCTTCTAAAGCAGCTCTACTGTGGAGGCTTTTTAAGTACCATGTTGATGTGGAAGATTAAAATCACGTGTCCTGAGCTAAGTCTAATTTAGCTTNCACAAATTGCCTGAGAGAAGAGCCCATCCCCCTCCTGTCTACACCTTCCCTTCAGGGAGTTGTAGAGAGTGAGAAGGTCTCCTCTGAGTCTCCTCTTCTCCAGGCTAAACAGCCTCAGCTCCCTCAGCCTCTCCTCGTAAGATTTCCCCTCCAGTCCCTTCATGAGTCTGGTCGCTCTCCTCTGGAAGTGTTCAAGGCCAGGTTGGACGGGGCTCTGAGCAACCTGGTCTAGTGGAGGCTGGAAGTAGGTGATCTTTAAGGTCCCTTCCACCCCAAACCATTCTATGAGTCTGTGATTCAATGAAATCAACACTTGCCTGTTGTCTTGTCCGCTACTGAGCGATGCTGTGCCTGTGTAGCAAGTCACACCTTAGTTCATTCTCTTACTGACTGGTTTCCTTGACCTTAGTTCTCCTGCAGTTGATCTCCAGAATTTTTTAACCTTTCATACTCACGTTTAACAGAGCAGCGAGAGCTCAGCAGATGGGACTTTTTAAAACTGAGATCGTTCCAGTGAAGACCACTGTTCAAGATAATCAGGGCAACCAAAAAACAATCACCGTGCACCAAGATGAAGGGATTAGGCCCTCCACGACCCTGGAAGGCTTGGCAAAGCTGAAGCCTGCCTTCAAAGAGGATGGCAGCACTACAGCAGGTCAGCTCTGCTGTTTTTTTCTTGTTCCTATGGTTTCCCTGCCTTGTAACCGACTGTGCTTAGGCCAAAAAAAAAAAAAAAAGGTGTTAATAGCTCTCTTCCAACAGGCAATGCCAGCCAGGTCAGCGATGGAGCGGCTGCCGTGCTCCTGGCCAGGCGCTCAAAAGCGGCTCAGCTGGGGCTCCCAGTCCTAGGGGTGCTCAGGTCCTTCGCTGTGGTTGGAGTCCCGCCCGATGTTATGGGCATAGGACCAGCCTACGCCATCCCCGTGGCTGTGGAGAAAGCTGGTAAGAACCTCTTGTCATTCTTGCCATGTTTGGCAAATCGGACTCTGTGGCCTGGAATTGAAGGTTATTTTATGCACAGGAACAGTTCAGTTCAAAACCTTAGAAGAGATCCTGCCTCAGATTATTGAAATACTCTTCTTTTTCTGTACACTTTTGGCATCTGGCCAGCAGACCAGGCTTTCCTCGGAGTTCCTTTCATACTCCTGGGGTTAAATAGTCCTGTGGCTGACGATTATTGTGGTGTCAGCCCATCATTGCTATGTCCACGTGCTTACCTCTCAGTCTCAAAATACCCTCCAATCTTCAATCTCTCTGCAAAGAAATCACAGTTAATCTAAGGAAACTTGGCAAACCCAGTGACACCGTACTGTGGACTGTGACATTTCGCAGTCTTTAGATGTCATTGTACGGAAACGCGAGTACGCGGAGAAACCCCACGTGGTGCCAAGGTCCCCCTTGCTTTCTCATTAGTGGAGCAGAACTAGAAATCCTAATGGGGGGCTGTGAGTGAATTATTCTCTTTGATAGACGGCAAAAATATCTCCTTTTCAATCCCGACTTTTCTGAACCATAGGTCTGACTCTGAATGATATTGATATATATGAAATTAATGAAGCCTTTGCAAGCCAGGTGAGTGACCATCCTCTTTGAGTTGCCGCGTTGCTTGGTAGCTGAGTCTCTTTCAACTTCGTCTCCAAATTAAGATTTGAACTTGTTGCGCATAATTACATCTTCAGCCGCATGTTAGTAACGTGTGCGGACTGTTTTCTGTTTCCTTCAAGGAAAAAATAAGCAGGGCATTGATTATACAGCTTAATATTAAAAAAATCATGATAAAAAAGGCCCTCGAAAAATATATCCGCTGATGACGAATGGAATCTTTACTGTTGTATCTTCCTAGCTGTGAGCTTTACTATCGCATTCTTATAGCAACTTGCAAAATCGGTTTCACATGGGCTGTAATTTGTTATCGGGTGGTGTCAGTGTGAATGTTTTGCTCTCGCTAATTTGGAGGTCCTTAATGAAAGGTAAACTTTGCTGCTGTGTCTTTACCCGAACCCATGACGTGCCTGTCAGAAAGCGTTTGAGCTCAGTTTGAGGTGAAGTTGATGGGCTTAGCTCGCTTCTGTCGTGTAGTTCTGCTCCTTTCCACTGGGAAGGCTGGTCTGGCTGGAGTCTGGCCTCTAAATAACTCTTTTTTTTAAATACTTTAAGAGCAGTTGACAGAATTATGTGGGGTTTGGGTAATAACAGGGATAGTTTAAGCTAAATTCATTTGGAGCACAGATCTTTGGAAGCTCCCATTCCTCTCTAGGCTGGTGTGCTGAGCTGTTCGCTCTCCCTCTTCACATACAGACAGGTCGCCGGTCTTCCCTGCAATCCTCTTATTGCGGGAGAGCTGAGAACTAACAGGGGCGAGAGCATCTCCACAAAGCCCTTCCCTCTGTCTTTCCAGGCTGTGTACTGTGTTGAGAAGCTGGGCATTCCCATGGAGAAAGTCAACCCCCTGGGAGGAGCAATCGCACTGGGGCACCCGCTGGGCTGTACTGGAGCTCGTCAAGTTGTCACTTTGCTCAATGAGTTGAAGCGCAGAGGGAAAAGGTGAGCGCTGAGGAACGGTATTAACCTTAAAGCCTGACATACATGCAACTAATTTAGGCTCAGAGATAACCATCGGTTTGGGTTAAGCTTTCTCCATCCCATTTCTGGGACTGGCACATCCAGTGTCGCTGGGCTGCACCTTAGGATGAGCTGTGCCCTGACCCAGGGGGGAAGCTAACAGTGATGGTGAGCTCTTAAAATCATAGAATAATTAAGGCTGGATAAGACCTCTGAGATCATCGAGTCCAGCCTATGACCTACCACCACCACTCAGCTAAACCCTGCCACTAAGTGTGGCATCCAGTCTGGCCTTAAACACCTCCAGGGACGGCGACTCCACCACCTCCCTGGGCAGTCCTTTCCGGTGTTTTATCCCCCTTTCTGTGAGGAAGAGCTTCCGAACATCCAACCTAAACCTCCCCTGGTGCAGCTTCAGGCTGTGCCCTCTCGTCCTGTCACAAATTGCCTGGGAGAAGAGCCCATCCCTCTCCTGTCTACAACTTCCCTTCAGGGAGTTGTAGAGAGTGAGAAGGTCCCCCCTTAAGTGGCAGGCGAATCAGGCAGAAACATCAAACCTCCTCAAACTGAAGAGGAAAAGCTCACTCTGAAATCAGGCTTTCCACAAATCCTGCTGCACCTCAGCTGACGATCCAAATTTACCTTGAATTTTCACGTAGGAAAACCACATGAAGGGCAGCGGTAGGAGGCAGGAAGGGAAGAGTTTCTTCCTCAACTCACCTGACTCAAAGCAGCTCTAGCTAAGCCTCGCCACTAGTACATCTGAGGCAGGTGGCCGAGGAGCTCGCTTCTGTCCAGGAAGCGGGCAGAGAAACGTGTGTCCTCGTGCTCTGCAAACAGCACCCTGTGAGAACTCCAGGGCACCGGGATCTGCTCCAGGGTTAGAATCTCTCGGTGACACAAGAGAGCAGTGGGTAGCTCAAATTTATCCTATACGTTTTGCCCCCAGATGATTTAAACCTGATCTGTCTCATTTTTAATGCCGCGTGTTCTTTCGTTTCAGAGCGTACGGAGTTGTGTCGATGTGCATCGGAACCGGCATGGGCGCTGCGGCCGTCTTTGAGTACCCGGGGAACTAAACTCCAGGGCGCCGACGAAACAGCTCCGCAGTTAATTCCCTGCCTTCTCTAGTGACAGCAGATGATTTGCACTGTGAAATCAAGTGGATTCAGGGATTCGTTACTAGATCTACAAATTTTAGCCGCAAATTGTAAAGCAGAATAAATCGTATGGATCTACTAAGCAGGTGGGAAAAGCAAAACCGGCATTTGCTTCCGAGTTAAAAAGCCTCCCGACACGAGAAATTAATTCAGCTGAAGTTCAGCTACAGCCTCTTGTGCGGTGATTATGAATTAATATTTCTCATTTAACTGAGCCCTTTATTCTGTGAATATTATCAGAGGGAAGTAGTTTGTGGTACAGGATTTCTGTATGACCTTGTCTAGAAGGGTCTCCAAACAAAACCACTGCTGCACCCGAAAAGGCTTTTCCAGGGTTTTCTTAAGACTTCACCACCTTGCAGAAGTCAAGAGCAGCTTGTTTGGAAAGCAGTGCAGAGACCAAACATCATTTCCTTTGCAGCTGCATCTGGCCTGTCCACATCCTAAGTTGGTTGTGTCTTAACTCGTCCCCACGCTGGAGGCTGGGCTGTAGCTTTCTGCTTCTGCCCAAGCTGCTGCGAAGCCTCCAGCAGGGGAACTGGAGGGCTTAGAATGAAACTACACAGGAGGTGCCTGAACAGAAAGGTTCTGCTGACTTGCTAGCAGCCAGGAGTTTGCAAGTGGCCATTCCACCTTTTAAAGACATTTCTAATTCCCAGCTTGTGTGAGTCTAACTTAGAGCACAAGCTTATGCTTAATCCTATTGACTTACCTAACATAAACCAGGTCTCAGCATTGCTCTTACTGCCAGGGCTGCAGGAACATCAGTGACATCTGAGCACCTCAGCGCTAAGACAACTGTGTGTTTCATCTGGGAAAGTTCTTCCTTCTCTGTTCTCTCTCTTACGAGTGCAAAGATCACTGAAACGGTTTGAAAAGAAACGTCCTCGTCGTCTTTGACGTGTTAGGAAAGCTTAAATTTGTAACACAGACTGAAAGTTCTCTGTCCTGGCTCTCGTTTTTGCACTTAATAATATAATTGGGTTCTTGCAATATGTCTCTTTTCTTTTTACGCTTAATTTGAGCTATTAGTTCGAGCTATTTGATATCCTCACATTCCTGTGCTGTGGCCTAACTCACCCAGCAATCCCGCATCTGTATTTTAGAGCGGAAAGAATTATTTAGAGGGGCCAGAGGCATCAGCATCCTCCAGGGTCCTTGACTAAAACAAACGCAGGCAGAAGGCAGCTATCGTGCATCTTCTGTTCTCCTCCAGCGTGGATTGCAGCCCCCTCCTCCCCACACGCGCTGCCTTTAACAAAGACCTTTTCTATGGTGGAAGTGGGAAAACTTAACGGGCTCCGAAGTGGGAATTTCAGTGACCTTTAGCTAAAGTATTCCTAGAAACATTGAGAGAGAAGTGCGAGTAAATGGGAACCATGTGGGGGGAAAAGAATTCAAAGGAAGAAGGGTTCCTCCCTCTGTAGCTGGAGGGGATGTTCTCAGTACCCGAGCGGGTTGGGAATTTTCCAGGGAGTCCAGGGAAAGTTGGTTCTTCCCCTTCTCTTGTAAGGCACCAAGAAAGCAGCCCGGGGAATGCTGGTCTGTTCACTAACTTGCTTTTATTATGATGTGTCAATGTCCATTTGAATGTCCAACAAATAAACAAGGCAAAAGAAAAGCTGCTTTTTAAGGTACGAACGATCTTTCTTTCGCACTGTGATATGCAGAGCGGTTTGGCCCGACTGTTACCAGAGCTCCTTGGCAATTTAAAACCAGTCCTTTTGCAGAGCCTGGTTCTGGGGGTGCTGGTAAACTTAACTTATCACAGCAATACAAGAGCGCAGAATGAGATGATAACCAGTTGCTTTAAAGTACCAGGAGATTAATTTTTTTCCTCGTAACTTAGTTTTGTTCTTCTAAAATTCCAGTCCATATAAAAACAACCGAAGTAGACGAAAATACAGGCTCAGCTGATGGCACACGGGCATCCACCCCGTTACCTTGACATTCGTCCCCCATCATCCAGCTTAAATTAGGTCTTCATACTTCCCATCGTATGTTCCTCGTCCCCTGACATGTAACTTGCAAGGCTTCTCTCCCAGCATTCCAGTCACAGTCATGACAGTTTCGTATTCACCGTCGCTCCTAAAACGCAGAGCAGAAAAGCCAGTTCAGTTCCAGCTAACGCAATTCGGTGTTTGAGGGTGAGACCAGTTACTCTGCAGAGGAAAAACGGGCGCCTGGTGCCCTAAGATGTGAACTGCTCCTAGCCACAAGCTCTCATCTCTTAAGTTAGTGTTGGAGTCTGCGGGTGGCAAACTCACTTTGTAGGGTCATGTCCTACAGGATGTTCCATTTTAGTTAAATAAATCAACTGAAGCTCTGCTGGGGGCGAGAGTTTGGGAGCAAACGAACACCTGCGCTGCCTTGATGTGAAAACTCACCCAGGTTGTAAACGAACATCAAAAAACCCCCAGCAAATGTCTATTTGTGCTAAGTGGCAGCCTTGCAGCACAACTCGCCTGAGGCTAATGCTACCCAACCCTCCTGAGACCCTTCTGAGGAACTTCCCTGTGTCTAAGAGCCGCTGTTGTAAAGGCCTGAGGCAAGAGCCTCTTCTGCCAGATGATTTACTATTTTTCCTTCTACAAAATTCCCCCGCAGGAAGACCACTGGTTTACGGAGGTGAATTATTAAAAATCATAATAATTTATTAATGCCACGCTGCACCCGAGCTCTGCTGTGTTGGGAATTCTTCGTCTGGAGCTGAACAGATGATCCAGCTGCTACGCAGCAACCTCTTTGCTTTCGGGTACTTGGAGAGATGCTGATGAGCCTCTCTGTCAGACAAAAAGAAGCACTTCGGGCATATTCAGGAGTATTCCAGAAAAATTGAGGCCATGGGGAGCCTGGGGAGGTCTCTGGTCCACCTCGCTGCTCAGAGCAGCTGCTCAAGGCTTTGTCCCACTGAGGTTTGTGTAGCTCCAGTGCTGGAGATCTCGCAGCGTATTCCAGGGGATCAAAGTTACGACAGGAACTCCTGTCACCTCTAGTTTGCTTCTTGAGCCTTCCCTGTCAGCTGCCTTCAGAGCTCACTGCAATCACCGGCATAGACGTGTCCTAAACTTTCTGCCACTGTGAGGTAATTTCCAAGTAAAGAACTTGTAATGGATGCTGAATTTTCTTAGAGGAAAATCTTGCATCTCCCTACTTAGAGCAGAGAAATTAAAAGACCTGGGTTTCTGCCTCTGCAGAAACAAATCAATTCCAAACGTTATGACAAGATGTCTGTAAACATAATTAGAACAATATTAGATGTTTGTAGGACAAAGAAAGTAATTTTCATCTGCTCTCTGGTATCACTTGACATTATCTTTGCTGCGTAGAAAACCTTTGGACGAGAGGCAATGAAAAGACCTTGATTTTAGAATCACAGAATTAACAAGATTGGAAAAAAACAGAGATCATCAAGTCCAACCTGTAACCTATTACCTGACCTATCACCAACCTAATACCCAATATCATCTCATCATCTAAATCTTGTCCCTGCGTACATCATCCAACCTCTTCTTGAACACATCCAATGATGGTGGCTCCACCACCTCCCTGGGCAGCCTGTTCCAATGGGGAATCCCTCTCTCTGTAAAAAAGTTCTTCCTAACATCCAGCCTAAACCTCCCCTGACGCAGCTTAAGACTGTGTCCTCTTGTCCTGTCATTGGTAGCCTGAGAGAAGAGACCAACCCCCACCTGGCTACAACATCCCTTCAGGGAGTTGTAGAGGGCAATGAGGTCTCCCCTGAGCCTCCTCTTCTCCAGGCTGAACAACCCCAGCTCCCTCAGCCTCTCCTCACAGGGCTTGTGCTCCAGCCCCTTCACCATCCTCATTGCCTCCTTCTTTCTCATCAAATTTGAGCCTGACTCTACGCAACGCACCAGGCTAAGCAAGGGTAAAACAAATCGTATCGCAGCATTAGAACATTTTGCTCTATTTGCTTCATCGGAAGGTGCTCTGAATGCGCGTAGGGAAGTAAAGGATTTCAAAAAGTCTGTTCTAGCGAGAAGCCACGTAAACTACAGTGAAGGAGACTCACTTTGCTGCATCACCAACAGATGCTTCACTGGAATTCTGAACCACTCCAGACACCTTTCTCCCTCTGTCCTAATAAACTCCTCAACACCACAAATCTGGGCTCGACAGCAAGATTTCAGACCCGTTAACTGTACCTGGCGGTGAAGCTGATCTGCAGAATGTCTCTGGTGGGTGCGTCCCCTTCCCGTGCCTCCAAAATGCCGTTAGTAGGGGAGATAGAAAATACTTGTGGGTCGTTGGGCGTTTCCTCTTCACCTGCAGTGAAAGAGGCAAATATCAAACCAAGCAGTGCAAGACCCGCTGTGGAAGTTCGTATGGTACGTAGCACCCAGACCAACGCCCCTCTTCGCTCGCCAACTGTCAGATGCGTGTGGCCAGTTTCTGGGTTCATCCTCTGATCAAGAGGAGCGATCAGTGGCCTCCACCTCAAAATAACGCGGCTCGCATCTTTTCCTTTGAAGTCTGTCTGTTGTTAACGTCGTTAGGCAGAAGCTCAAACCGAACTCAGGAGGAGCCTCCTAGGACTGTGTGCAAAGTGTGTTTGCTACGTAGGGTTGTGATTCCATCTTTTGGTTAAGTCTGGAGTGACTGCTGAGATTAGCAGATACACTGATAGGAAAGAGGAAAGGAGAGGAAAGAGGAGAGGAAAGAGGAGAGGAAAGAGGAGAGGAAAGAGGAGAGGAAAGAGGAGAGGGGAAAGAGGAAAGGAAAGGGGAAAGAGGAAAGGAAAGGGGAAAGAGGAAAGGAAAGGGGAAAGAGGAAAGGAAAGGGGAAAGAGGAAAGGAAAGAGGAAAGGGGAAAGGAAAAAGGAAAAAGGAAAGGAAAGAGGAAAGAGGAAAGGAAAGGGGAAGAGGAAAGAAGAAAGGAAAGGGGAAAAGGAAAGAGGAAAAGGAAAGGGGAAAAGGAAAAAAGGGAAAAGAAAAAAGGAAAGAAAAAATGAAAGAAAAAAGAAAATAAACAGAGAAAAAAAGAAAAGAAAGAAAAGAGAAATAAATAAAGAAAAGAAAGGCCCACCTAAGTGAGAAGAGAAGCAGACTTGCTATGTTTGCAGCCAACATCATCATATGTTGGCTGTCTACTGAGTGAGCGCCTGCGGTCTTGCTAACTAAAAACACTGGATAGTGAAACTGTATTAACAAGGAAATCCAACAGCAAAACCGGAATACCCAGCAAAGCAGTCCAGTAACTCCTGCAGCCGCTCCTGTTCCACAGGAAGACGTGTTCAGTCTTGGTCTGTGCAACAAAGCAGGTCTTGAAATCAACCGTGTCACAAGAGAGCTCCAGAACGGGGAGGGTGAGGTGCGCGGTCACTGGGACCAGCTGCAAAACAGAGGAAAGGGAGAGGAGCAAAAAAAACACCTTATTTCTGAAGAGCTTTAATAATATCTGCAACAGCTGGACCCTCCTTCACCTCCAACACTGAATCGAGAGGAGTTGTTCTGTGTTGATTTGTAACAGAGTCAATTCCCCACTCTCCATCTCGGAGTGAATCACCCAAGTTGTTGTTTGGTTTACCATTCTGGAGCTAAGTTTTCCAACCAGACACTGTGGTCTTAATGAAGTAAGATGGAGTGAACTTCTCATTTGTTATTGGGGGTTTTCCGTGGAGCTGCAGACATTACAGCATCTCGGCGTCCCTCGGGACTGTGTGTGGCCCTCTGTGAGTCATTCCATTTGCAGATTGCCCAATTCTATTACTAAACTGACTGTCTAAGATACCGGGTCTTGCACAAATCAATCCTCAGAAACACCTGGGATGAAAAAAAAATAACTGTCTGCAGAGTAGGGGAGCTGCTGAAGACTTGGGCAGGGGGAGAGTTTGTTATCGCTTACCAACCACAAGAGTTCAGTTGGTAAAAGCGTGTGGGCTGGGACCACAGCACAAGAGTTCGGCAGACTCAGGAGACTTTCAAGAAGCTCTCGGGTGCTGCAGGAGGCAACGTGTGGTGACTCAGCCGCCAGAATGTTTGCTGAGACAGCCCTGACCCTGTCTCAGAAGGACGTTGAGAGCTGTACCGTCACTGGGCGTGCTGCCCTTGGACTGAGCCCTGTGATCCAGACTGTCACACTGAGCAGAGAGCTGCACACCAGGGTGCTGACCCAAAGACCTCCCTATCAACCTGGGAGGCACCTGCAGCCTCAAGAGAGGGCGATCTCCTTTTGCAAATCACTAACTGGATGACACGATTTACTCTAGAGGCGGCTGTATTTCAAAGCTGAGTAGATCCTACAGCACGCTCGCTCCGAGTCAGAGATGCTGATAAAACACAGCCCCTCCTCAGGGCCCAGAGAGCTTGTTCTGCTCTCACCTGGGTAGTGCCGTTGCTGTGTTCGATGACCAGATTTTGCTTAAACTTCAGCTTTCTCTCTCCGTTCTCAAACCGGAGCGCTTCGACTCCAGGAAGCAGCTGGGTATCTGGCAAACACTGATACGTAAGGAACTCCCGAGCTGTGTGGAATGACACTTTCACCTGTGGGAAAGAGGAATTCCGATGACCGACGCAGATGAAGATGCCGCGTGCAGGAAATCCAAAGTCAACACCGCTCGAAGGCCCAGGCGCGCATTTTCCCACTGGAAATGGGGAAAGGTGTCATGCCAGCGTGACACAAAGGTGGCGAGGCAGCAACCAAATTCCCACAGGAACAAAGCATTAGAGTTAAATTAAAAACCCCAGCTACTTCCTATGAACCCAGCAGACAGAGATGGAGTGGAAAGGTGAACGGCTTGTTTCTGAACCACAGCGGACAAACAGTCCCTAGCAAGACAAAGGTTCTAAATCCCTGAGGTTACAAACACCACGTTCCCAAAGCTGGCGTTTGCACTTCAGTCTTCTTCCCACACACGCAGAATGAAGACACGTGTGTCTCCGTGTCAAAATGAACACTGGAAAATGAGAAGCACACCGCAGAAACGCAACTGCCACTCAATCTTTGCGCCCCAGCTAAGACTCCAGGGCTTTGTTTCCCTTAATGTCCCCGAACGAAGCAAATTTTTCTGTGTTTACACTGCTGCCTCTAATTTAACAAGGAGCTGCAGTCACAGAATCACAGAATCACAGAATGTTTAAGGCTGGAAAAGACCTCTTAGATCGAGTCCAGCCTATGACCTACCACCACCACTCAGCTAAACCCTGCCACTAAGTGTGGCATCCAGTCTGTCCTTAAACACCTCCAGGGACGGTGACTCCACCACCTCCCTGGGCAGCCCATTCCAGTGTTTTATCCTCCTTTCTGTGAGGAAGAGCTTCCGAATATCCAACCTAAACCTCCCCTGGAGCAGCTTCAGGCTGTGCCCTCTTGTCCTGTCACAAATCACCTGGGAGAAGAGCCCATCCCCCTCCTGTCTACACCTTCCCTTCAGGGAGTTGTAGAGAGTGATAAGGTCTCCCCTGAGCCTCCTCTTTTTCAGCCTGAACAGCCCCAGCTCCCTCAGCCTCTCCTCATAAGATTTTCCTTCCAGTCCCTTCACCAGTCTGGTCGCTCTCCTCTTTGAAAGCCTTTCAATTTATCCAGCATATACATGGCTATTGATTTAGGTGAGCTCCAAAATCCATAAGGTTTTCTGCAGGAATCTAAAGCAGGTTAGAGTTGGTGAGAAAAGCACACCAAGGCCACTGTAGAAAAATATTTTACAGCAGACAAAATTGTGGTCATTAGCGTTTGCTAATCCCCCGCTATTTCCCCTGAAATCAGGCGATTTCTGGACTGGTTGTGTTTTTCTTGCGGTTCATCTGGGCCACGCTAACACACCAATTACTAAACCATCCAGTCTGGCACAGGATTATTATTTTTGAGCCTACCAGCATGTTTTGCTGCGGATAAAGCACAAGTTGCGGTTGCTGTTCCTTTTCCTCCTTGCCGTGGGATGTTTTGGTGCTCTTTTGGGGATCTGTGCTGGACAGGCTGAAGGGCAGAGACAGAAGGAGCCTGAAGTGCAGAGGAACCTTCGTGCAATTGGTGAGTTTCAAACTCTGAGTCGTTACCGATTCTGTCAAAACCTGGTGGGGAAATCATTCAAAACTGGTTTGGTTTTAACTCCCTCGAGAGGTTTTGTGCTGCTCTGCCTGGTCATTCGGCACCTCTGGGGATCTGAAGGACTTTACCCCAAAGCAACCCAGTATTGTCTACTTGGGCTTTGCAAAATTTCCTCAGTAAAAAACCAAACAAAATACGAATAAGGTAATAAAGTTTAAAAGTCTTTGAATGTCAAGGGTCACAGAAACTGGCCAGGTTGCTCTAAGTGACTCTTTCTGCTATCAAATCTTTATGTCCTAAAAAGAAGGACTTTTTTCCTACTTTCAATCTCCGCTATAAAAAGCGAAATGATTGTCTGAGCTCAGCTTTGCTTATTCCCGGCTAATACGTACTTGTAGCCCTTTAGTCCTACCTACCTTGTAATGTGCAATATAGAAAACGACAACGTGAGGCTACTGGGGATAGAATCATAGAATTAATAAGGTTGGAAAAGACCGTAGAGATCATCACGTCCAACCTGTAACCTATTACCTGACCTATCACCAACCTATTACCCAATATCATCTCATCATCTAAATCTTGTCCCCGAGTACATCATCCAACCTCTTCTTGAACACATCCAAGGACGGTGACTCCACCCCCTCCCTGGGCAGCCTATTCCAACGGGAAATCCCTCTCTCTGGAAAAAAGGTCTTCCTAACATCCAGCTTAAACCTCCCCTGACGCCGCTCAAGATGAAGATGCATTTTGGAAACGATGCTTACACAGCTCTGAATTCTTGCAGTGACACAGCCGTAAGAACCAGCTGAATACATCGGTGCGTAAAATACTTACTCCTAACAGAGGCTGATCCAGCACAAGATCGCTTGCCACTGAATAAAACACCATTCCTCTGTCGTGATCCGTGTCTACTTTTAACCTGAGGGTAAAGAACCGGAGCCGGTCAGAGCCCTGCCCTCCAGGAGGCCTCGTTCTGCCGGCATCCCGGCTGTCAGCGTGACGGTACGTACAGCGCGGCTCCTACGAAACCTTCCAAGTCGACTCGGAACGGTGGAACTTCGTAGCCGTCGCCGCGATGCACTTTGTCGGGCACTGTCTTTGCAAGCTGACAACAAAATGAAAACAGAAACGATGTATCAAATACTCCGATGATAGGACAAGGGGCGATGGGTATAAGCGAGAACACAGGGGGTTCCACATAAATATGAGAAAAAAATTCTTTGCAGTGAGGGTGACAGAGCCTGGAACAGGGGGGTTGTGGAGTCTCCTTCTCTGAAGACGTTTAAAACCTGCCTGGACAAGCTCCTGTGTGACTTGCTCCAGATAATCCTGCTCCAGCGAGGGGATTGGACTAGACGATCTTCCGAGCTCCCTTCCAATCCCTAACATTCAGTGATTCTGTGATAAAATGATAGCACTAAACCCCAGAACTCTCCTTTTAGCCTGAGAGGCCGTTAGCAAGAATAGGATTCTGCTTGACAAGGTGTTTGTAAGATGTGATGGCAGCGTGCAAGGAGCAGCAGACCCTAAGCAGCAGCTGAGCTCGGAATGGTCATGCTTAACACAGATGCAGGCGTTTCCTCCCTCAGGAATCAGGAACGTTAGGGATGTTTTAATGAAATATTCTATTATTCAGTCATTATACCTTGCACCTTTGCAATGATTCATGCCAGAGAATCGCAGAGTGATTCACAGACCTCTACTCAAGCCCCAGATCAGCCCGTGAGCTGCACTTGCAGGTGTTGAAGTCTCGCAGAGGAGAGCTGTGCTGTCCAAATTCACCCAGGGAGCTGGACGCAGAGCCAGGGACAGAACTCGGCAGCCCTGAGGCTCAGTTCCACTGTGAACTATTGGTACCAGTAACACCTGATGTTGCACCAGCGTTTCAAACCCTGGGCTCTCATCTGGGGTCTGCTGCGCCGGACAATTTTAGAAGATAGTGACATTCCCACCCTGGAATGGTTCCCAGCTAAAAGACAAATGGAACAAGTGAACAACCCCAATGAAGGAAGGCTGTAGAGAGCAGCAGGAGCAGGGCTGTTTACACAGACTGAACGGGTACCCAGCAGCTGAGACATAAATTATAGGAAGGGAAACGATGATTTTCTAGTCGTCTCTAGCCTTGCTGCTCTAGTCTGCTTACCTCATCATCTAGGCTCATGAAACCCAGCGCGAAGGCTTCACACTGCACTTCAGTCTCGGTCTCTGGGAGGACCCGTGGGGTGAAGGAGATGCAAACGGAGATGCTGCCACCTCCTGGAACCACCTGCAGCGGAGAGACAACTGACAGTCAGCAGAGCTGGGAGCTGCCTGGGATTGCACAAGCATCCTCGGCGCTCAGCGTCTGAAACAAGTTGCACAAGCAGCATGAAATCTCCTGGGGATGGGCTACGCTCAGGCTTGCACTTCAGTGCAAGGATAATGTGTGACAACAAAGTTAATGGTTGGACTTGATGATCTTAAAGGTCTTTTCGAACCGTAGCGATTCTGTGAAAACGGACAATTATTTTAGCTGCAAGTATCAGCACAGTCGNGGCAGGGCCAGAGCAGAGCTAATATGTTCTGTCACGTCCTGCAGGTCTGTGCGTTGTGGTCATAGAGAGCTTAGCTGCTCAGACCTGGCCTTAAGCCAGGTCTAGCCAGTTCTGCTGCATAACACCTTAGCTAACAGACCTTCCCGGAGTAGCAGCAGAAACACAGAGAACATTTCTGCAGCGGCATCACGTCCGTTCCAGCTGAGCCAGGCTTGCTGCTGGCTACACCCGATAGAGGCTGCGTCCGCAACGAGGACTGAACGACCTCAGCCTCCATCACCCCAGAGCTGACCTTAGGCTTCATTTCTTTGAGATGCCATTTCTGCAATTATTCCTTTTACGTAATCTTCAGCTCATTCTCTAACTTGTAACCGAAACCCTTTGGCAAAAAACTCGCTAACATTTAAGAATCAAAAGAGACACAGTGATCTTTTGGGCAACCCCATCACTCTTAGTTAGGTCCTTCTGGTGCTGTCTTTGCTTTACCTTATTCCTAAGGAATTGGGACACTGTGGTCCCTATTTGCAGCAGTTACTCCTGCAGTACTGGGGGTTACAACAGTTTGTCCAAGAGAGGTGTCTACAGAAAGCACCCCTTTCCCAGCAGCCTGCTTTCAACCCTGCTTAAATAAAGTGCTCCCAAAACTTCAGGCTGGATGCTTCCCACCTAATGCCGCACATTCCACCAAGACAAACCAAGCAAGACCAGAGACACCACCCTAGAGAGTCTGAACAGTTAATTCCAATCATCAGTTAACTGCTCAAACCTAGGTGGGACACTTCGTTTTTTCTGTTGACTCTGCAAAGTCTTCTCATGGTCATTGTCAAGATCCCAAAGCCTCCCAGCCTAGTGTTTCACTGTTCAGTAGCCTCTACCTCAAACCAAAGTCACCACCTCCTTTTCCTTCTCTGTCTCCTCAATTGTGGAGAAAATATGCTAAAGCTAAGCACAAAGACAACGTAAAAGCTTACTATCTGCCTTGGAGTAATGGAGTAGGGGTTGTCTGCAGGAACCCCTTCGTGAGGTCGTATAAGTACAGAGACGATTTTCTCAGTTGTAGGTTCTCCAGTGATGACTTCCTCCTCTCTGCTGTCAGAGGCTGAAGGCTGCAGGGACACGAGGGTGGGGAATGGTTAAAACTGTTACGCTGTGAAGGAGGAATGCAAGGGAAGCGTGCAGGGAACGGCTGCGTTAGTCAGTAAGTGTGGCCAGCTCCGGTTTCTTTCTTTCTGGCACAAAAGCTGGACATGTGGATGTGTCCTGTCCAGTAATTTTTTCATGCACAGGTTTGCTGTCCTGAAACTGCTCCTGGGTTCCTTGTAAAATGTGCATGCTTGGGTCCTGTTCTACCACGAGAAGCCCCCAGCTGTGACATCTCTGGCCCAGTACACAAACCAGCACTCTAGGGCAATAACACTCCCTTGTTCCACAACAAAGGCCAGAAGTGTGTTTAAAACAATTATGCCTCCTGAGCTGAAGCAGAGAAAATGTGCCTTAAAAATCTTTTCCATAAAACTTTTACCAGAGCAATAGACACATCCTGCATGCCACCTTCTCCCTGTCACACCCAGCCCTTCAAGACAGTAAATTGCTGTATTATAATCGAACTTCAATGTAATGGGTGTTAACAGAGTAACAGAAAGGATCTGACTTTAGCACTGGGATAAATACCCCCATGTCCTGAGCTGCCATTTGAACTTCGCAGGTTAAATTCTGCTCCCTGACATATTGATACCAGAAAGCGCTCACGAGAAAAGTAGACCTCAATTAAGGACTTTTAGTTACCATAACATTTTCATGTAAAAATGGCATTCGTTTTTCAATGACAGTGGTTTTAAAAGTATCTCCTCAACTTTAAGAACGGGAGAAGCTGCAGAGCTCCTGGAAACTGATCGCTGACACCAACAGCCACCTACCCACGTATGGCTTTTTGGATCGTGAGAGGAGCTGACATTTCTTTTAACAATCCAGCTCTTAGTTACGACTTGCATCGCATGTTATTGTTTACAACCTTCCATGCCAAGAAGCCCATCATGTATCTCAGCAGCAGGATAAAAACCAGACCAACAGCTGACCTCATCCGCGGTTTGCGAAGCTGGATAAACGCTTCCGCAGGGAACGGCAGTTTGATCCAACTTTAACGCGTTCTCTGGCTCTGAGGTGCTACCAGTTGATGCAGTCTCGCTTTCGGCCATGTCCTTAGGAGGAAAAGGGTCTCCAAAGAACATCAACAAGTCCACCAGCTTTTGATCATCTTGCTCTAGGTTGTAAATTTCCCAGTCCAGGCGAATGTCTGAATCGAAAAGGAGAAAGGACAGTTACTTCTGGTCAGTGAGAAGACTCGTAGCTTAGCTGGTACCAGAGAACCGCAATCATAGAATCATTAAGGTTGGAAATGGCCTTCAAGACCATCAGTTCAAACCATCTACTAAACACTATCATAACCATGAAACCATGTCCTGAAGCACCATGTCTACACATTTTTTGATGGGACGGTGACTCCACCACCTCCCTGGGCAGCCTGTTGCATTGTCGAGTAACAAATTAGTGTCTAGCAACTGGATTTGTATACAACCTAAACCTCCCCTGGCA
>WEIS01019568.1:12895-24460 GCA_013389965.1 Todus mexicanus | reverse complement strand
ACAATCAAAATTTCCTTATTGGCAAGGTCACTGACATTTTCCCATGAGTGTGCTAACTTTTGATCTTAAGAAAATTCACGCTTGTTCAAAGTTTCAGTTTCATGGGAAAGAGACTCCTTAAACACTGGAGCTTTTAGTCACCAGAAAAAATATCTAAAATTCAACTAGTATTTGAGAAATAGATCCTATAGTAATTGAGATTTGGAAATATATATCTATAAACCCATAGGTTTCTGAGGTTGCAGGATTTTATGGTGCAATTTGTAAAATTAACTTAGCTTTATTGCAGTGAGAAGTTGTTTAAAACCAGCAACAAGGGCTGAGCGTGCAGATCATACAATACCAAGGCAAAGATGAAAGGCTTACACTTTCAGCTCTGTATTAGCTGTATTTATGGAGCTAGGAGACTGCAGATCATGAGGGGTAGTCAATCCAGTTCTTGCTTTGCAAGAGGACTTCTGATTGTCAAAAAAGGTGTGGTTTTGTCTGAGAGAAGCCTTGGCCATCTTGAGGATCTACTGGAATGTGTTACCTTGCTGGCAAAGCTGGAACTGATAGTTATCTTCAAGATTTTATTTCGTTTTTTTTCCATTGTACTTTTCTGGAAGTTTCAAATTTGCCTTTACTCATTTAGTTAGAGATACATTGAAAATAGCTTTATATACCTTTTAATCCCTGGCTCACCTCCTTCAGCATTTGAAGGAAGCTTCAAGTGCTCTTGTGTGATTATTTTATTTTATTTTTAATGTTTTTTTCTTCTTTTTCTGGACTTGCACAGGCTTTTTCTTAAATGAGAAGGTTGTTTTGATTTCTTTTCTTTCTTTCTTTCTTTCCTTCCCTCTGTCTATACCCTCCCATGGAATTTGACTAGCAGAACCAAGATTTTTGTCTCTCTAATCGTACCTTGTCAACAACGACAAGAGGTGTAATTAGCTTCATAACCAGATTATATCATTAATCACCACCTCCCAAATGTTTAATTCCATTGGCCGTGAGTCCAGACAGCTACCCATAATTGCCAAGTACATAAATGTTTACAGGTCTGTTATTGGTTTCCATAAAGTCAAGTAAAACTAACTTGTTAAAGTGTTTGTCTCCTGTTTTGGTTTTAAATATCCGTCTTTCTAGAGCAAAGATTCAGTCACTCTAAAATCCCTGCATGTGCAGGTATCAGCCTCACATTTCAGTCGGGAAGGATTTCTACTTTTTAAACTTGGTTTGGGGTCAATTCTTACCCTGTGCCAAGTTAACAGCGTTGCCAGTTAGAAGGGAAGGGAGCACGAGAGAGCACAGCTCACTCGATCCATCTGGACGAGGCTGAGGGGATTGGAGAAAGCCTAATGAATTAAACAGGCTTTTGAAAAATCACTGCTGTTTTAAATAGCAACTTTGGACTCGATCATTCGCTCCGGAGACTTTAAATGGTGTGGTAGGCCACTGGTGGAGGCTCTAGCTGTTAAGAATAAGGGTCAAATCTTGGTGCCATGGAAATGAACAACAAAAGTCCCGCAGATCTCGGAAAAGGGCCGTGATTTAACCCATCATCCAGCTTTTTCCCCTTGCCAAAGCAGACACTAAAACACAAAGCGATTGCAGAAGAGAGAGCAAAGGAGAGGAGAGAATTTTCCATGCAAACAGGCATTAATCAAAGAAGCCGATTTATAAAGAAAGACATAATAATGAGGGCTTACTCACAGTTAAGGGAATTTTTGTGTCCCGGGTTTTTCCAGTTTTGCCAGATGCTAAGTCGAAAACAAGGCAGGAGGAGGAAGGAGAAAGGCCATAGAAAGAAATATCTTGGCTACTCCTGGACTGCAGAGAGAATCAAGCCTCTCAAGTTCCTGAGCTAGTTTTTCAGTATTATATGTCCGAAGGGGACCATCAGAGAAGCGGCAGAGCATTGTAATGGAAGTATAAGTGGACCCAGATCAATGAGAAGTTCTCTGTGGTTCTGACAAGTTTTAATTTGCCAAAACCTTGCTTGTACTGCTGTTATTTTGCTATATCCCCACAGAGCAGATGTCCTCAGGAGTAGGAGGGATGCTCCTTCCATCCCAGTTTCCTAGAAATGGATGAAAGCTTCAAGATTTCTACATTCTACATTTATTTTTATTGTTACTTTTTTTTTTGTCTCTCTCACCAGCAGGCCTGTTTCTCAACTGGGAATTCTCATTTCTCTCTTTGCAAAAGTCCTTTACAGTTCCTTGCCGCTGGGGGCAATCTAATACAGATATTGAGGTGGCCAAGCACTGCTCAACAAGCTTCGCAGCCACAGTCCTGTGGAGTTCGTTACAATTCAAACATCCAACTTATAAGAAAGAAATGTTACAGTAAGACCAGATAATAAACCACCACGTCTACTGTGTTTCACTAGAAAATGAGGAGATATTTATCTCTGAGTAAGAAAGAAAGATGATAGCAACTTTAAGATTTAAATTGATCCAAGTATATGATGCTAAAGATCCTAAATGGTTTCAAATTGCGGAAGATTATCTTGTAATTTGTATATATTGCTTCTGTAGGCTGCTGAGGAAGCTAATTGCAATACATCCTGTGGTTAAGTTATCATCTTTCTCAATGACTGAAGATCATAATTTTATCTTTAGGTGAGTTTAATGCTACCCGTCTGTTCCGTTCATTTGTATGCTAGAGCAGTGCTGGCAAGCCTCCTGTTGTTCCCTGTACAATTTGTGTCAGCCAACCAGGTTAGTGGAAGATTCACCTCTCTGAAATTACTATATAGGAAACAAGCTCAGCCCCTAGAGAACAGCTTTTCTTTTTCTTTTATTTCTTCTTTTTTTGTGTGTGTGTGCGTGGCCAGCGAAGAGCGGCTGAGGCGGGATGCAGACACTTGGGCTGCACTCACGTAGATCCTGGCCTGACTGCAGGCTTACAAACAACACAGATTACGCTATCAAAGCAGGTACTTATTAACAGCACAGCTGTAGTGGAGATGAGCTATCCCCGTGGTGGTGGGGAAAGCTGGTTGTTTCGTTGAACAACGTTTGCCTCGCTGCACAGTAACTCTGCAAGAGCAATGTACACCGGGCAGCTGCTGAGAAAATGGGATTGCTGCTTGTCTCCGCTTGCCCTCGCCTCAGCCACGAGCACACGGGCACCTGGAGGAGCGGTCATGCTCGCTGCCTTCATTCCAGTCTTGTATTTTATTCCTTAACGGGCATACTAAATACCGATCAGGGAGACTGCCAGGGAAACTTGTGTTTCCTTAAGCAGAAGGGTAAATGAAACAGTGGAAAGGGTTCCTTAATTCTCAACTTATTTTTATTTGATTTTTTAAATAAAATCAATGTGAAAAAGGAGGGCCCTGTGAAAGACCAGGCCAATTCTGCTTATGTAGCATCCAGATGGGTGGTTGGGGACTGATGGGACAGTGCAATAGGTTCTTCTGCTACCTTGTCTTTTTGTCCTTTTGAAATGCTCTCGTAGCTCTTTTCTAGCACAAATCTTGCACATGATACTGTTTTTTTAGCTTGCTGAAGTGAAAAGTACGCGGGGAATGACAAAAGGAATATGCACGTAACTATGAAGGAAAAGCAGGAGCAAATGAATTCCAACTCTATTAAAAAGGCATGTAGGTTTGCAAGAAAAAAAAAGAAAACCCATAACCCCAACACAGAAGAATAATTTAGACATGTCTGGTTGGTTGAAGTACTCACACTTCAGTGGCCCCAATGACACCACAAGGCAGTTCTGGGAAGACTACTCAGTGATAAGGAGTGAAAGCTGATGAAAAAATGCTAGAATAATAATAAGAAACTATCTTAGCAGTCTTGTGTGGAGAATCAGCTTACAGGGGAAGTGAAACCAAACCCCCGCATCTGAGTAGAGCCTCCAAACACGTTGAGGAATATTTAGTTTGGGCTTAGGCCTAACTTCACATTGGGTGAAGCTCCAGGTTGCCTCTCAAAGTTTGCCATTATTCATGCTAATTAAAGGACAGGCGCCAGGGCTTGTTGTCTCTGTTCAGCAACAGAAGGTGTAGTGAAGGAAACTTGGAGCGGGTGTTGGAGAAGGGCAACAAAACTGGTTGAGGGACTGAAGAACATGTCTTATGAGGAGAGGCTGAGGGAGTCAGGTCTGTTCACCCTGAAAAAGAGGAGACTGGGAAGTGACCTTATTGCTCTCTACAACTACCTGAAAGGAGGTTGTAGAGAGGCGGGTGTCGGCCTCTTCTCCTGAGTAACTGATGACGGAACAAGAGGAAACAGCCACAAGTTGCGCCAGGGGAAGTTCAGACTGGATATTAGGAAAACTTTCTTTGTTGAAAGAGTAGTTAAACATTGGAATGGGCTGCCCAGGGAGATGGTGAAACCGCTGTCCCTGGAGGTGTTAAAAAAATGAGGAGATGTGGCACTGCAGGGCATGGTCTAGTGGCCGTGGAGGTATCAGGTGGAAGATTGGACTTGATGATCTTAGAGGTCCTTTCCAACCTTAATGATCCTATGATTTTATGAAACTTCTCAATGCTCTTCTTGAAGTCAGTAATGAGATCTAATGTCAACACACTTGAGCAAATGTTGAATTTAGAGAGTAGGGCAGGAATATTGCTGGGCACCAGGTTGTGGTGATTAGGCTGGATAAGAGTCAGTTTCCAATATGGAGGTGGTGAGATGTTTGGCTGCTGGGTGATGAGGTGTGGGCTGGAGATGGATGTGAGATAAGGAGAGAGGACACAGCCAAGACGTGCTAATTCTTGGCACAGATACTGGCTGGGCACGGCACTGGATAATTTCTTGGGGGGAGTCATGAGCCATTTTGGGTGAAAAGTCAGGTAGAAAAACTATCTGCACATTTCTGAGCCTCTGAATAGGTTCAGGATTTTGTAAATGTTGATGGGGACTTGATTGCCCCGAATTTTTTCCTCTTTGGACGTTGAAATGTAAGACTATATCATGTTCTGCTAATACTCTGCATGCTGAGTAACCTTTAAAAATACTTAACCTTTACAAATTAACAAGTATGGTAATATCTGTGTGAATGGCAGCTCTGTACCCTGAGCAGATCTCCATGTGGCTGCAGGTGGGGGAGGAGGCTCTGTTGGTCCTCACAGATGGGGTTTGGTTCATGTCTGTGGGTCACTCCGACAGGGGTACGTTAGTTTGGCCGAAACTTTGGAAGCTACCTCTGAAATCCAAGCGTCAAGGTTAATCTTGTAAAATATGAAACGTTATCCGTAAAAACAGAAGCGAGCTATTTCTTAGCGGTGTCCTAGCAGCGTTCAAGTCCTGGGCTGGATGAAATGGCTGCAGAGAGGTTTCTAACCAGCTGAAAAGGCTGGGTGAGCTTGTGCGTGCCAGCTCTGCTTGGCCTAGTAAGCGGTGCGACATTTTGCTACCCACACAGCGTGACGGCTGCCCCAAGGAGTGCCTGGAAGCTCCTGTATTGGTTCAAGCAAAGGGTCCAAGCTCTTGCCCACCATGAGAGGTCAGGTGATGAAATGGGTGTACGTCTAAACCCATTTATGACCGTGCAAAGGCTCAAGCAAAAGCTTGCCATACAAAGAGATGGGTGGCAGGAACTTGCAACTTTTCAGCTTGAGAGCAAAAAACCTTTAGGCGTGGCTGTGTCGCTGGCTCCTCACAACGAGGAGCGGGTCATTAGGTGCCGGTTTGAGTTGCGCCATGCCGGGGCGGTGGTTGGAGGGGAAGGAAGCGGAGCGCCGTGCCTCTGACTTTGCACCACATGTTTCGGTGCGCGATCGTTCCCTCTCACATTTTACAAAATCAATTTCCATTCTGTCATGGTATTTCACACATTCGCGTTCTGAATAAGTTAGAGAATATTCTACAACTTGCAAAAATAACTTTAGTTTTAATTTCTCCTGTTACATGAAGAAACCTATCCATACTTTATATGTTGCAGATGGAAAAACTACATATGGAGAAGTCAGATCTATTAATTAGTTTACAGGCACAAAGTCCCCTAAAGAGTGCCACGGATCCATGTGTTATCCTTAAGAGCTGTCTGAAGTACTTGCACTGAATAATTTATTTCCATTTAGCCCTGTTTCTGCTGTTAATTATCCAAGATCAGACTTTGATTTAGGGGATTTTTTTGTTGTTGTTGCTTTTTTTTTTTTTTTAACAATTCTCCCCATTTACCTCAATTGACTGCAACGCTCTCTGCATATTTCTCAGCCCACTGAGGTATTCAGACCATCAACACTCACTGACTGCTCTGTTGTCTTTAAGGCGTGATAGGATGATTACTAACTTCTGTTGTTTTTAATCCTTCAGTCATTATTTAAATCCTAGGAGAATGAAGAAAGGGGGAGGAAAGTAGGAGAATTTGAATTATCAGCCACATGGGAACCTCAAACAGTGTTCTATTTCATCTTCGAGGGCTGTGTCAGGATCCTAGTGAAGAATCTGACTCCGTTATGGTAGGAAAAGAGGGCCAAGCAGCATCTTCCCAGTGCTGTGTAGTTCTTTTTTGTTGGAGGTGGTCAGCCAGGCAGCAGCACGTGGTAGGAACAGGGGGCACTAGTTTCCCTGCCTAGTCCTGGTGACCTTTTCCTGGGCTGAGCAACTTCAGACTCTCCGCTACGGGACACTTTGAGCAGGTGAGACAAGAAGGGCCAGGGCAATAGGTTGGGGAGAAGCTGGGCAAACTCTTGGGATGAGCTAGAAGAGCAGCAGTAGCCCGAGAGTTGTGGTATTGGTTGTGGATTATTTTAAGTGTGAGGCTCTAGTTGGCCTGTTTATAAATAAAACCAGCAAAATGGATGGTCTGTTTAAAACTGTATGCAGCAGGGTAATGTAATTTCCACCCTCACTGAACTACTGTGAATTTTGCCTGCTGAATTAGAATTATTCACCTTCTCTATGCAGAAATGCTTTTTCAGCATTTTTGATGAATCTGTCACTGTGTGGTGTAGCTGTAGTAGTACTGACAAAGCTATCCAGAAAAGCTAAATTAAATTCTGCTGGAATCTGTGGCTCTTCACCAGTGTATGTTTTATTCTCCTAACATTCCCCTGTGGAATATCAGCACCCCTATATTGGACAATGTACATGGTGATGAGCACTCTCTACCCCAGAGCGCAGGGCCAGATCTGGTGAGGACCTGCAAGCAGTTTGGAATATGAGATATTTGCTATCATCCTCAAGGGCAAGCTGAAGTGACTGACGGGATTGTCGAGAGCACTGGTTGCAACTTTAGCTATCAGAATACCTTTAAAAATCTGCCCCTGATCCTAGATAGACAAGGAAAGTGGAGAGGACTGGAGAAGAATGTCCATGACTGAGTTTCTCCCAGAGGGCCTCAAAGGAGAAAGTGACTTTCCCAGAGTTAGATAATCTGAAGCAGCACTGGACTTTGAACTCAGATCTCCCAGCGTGTCGCCATAAACACAGAAACGCTTTGGGACAATGAACGGGGAAAAAGGGTTAAAAATCCAAAGCCATTCACAGCTGCTCCTGCAGAAATATTTGCAGACGCATCCTCTTACTCATTCCTCGCTGTCAGTTGTACTATGTGCTGCATTTGGGACTCTGTAATAGCTGAAAGATTTATTTAGCTATATCCAATTTATTTATTTATTTAGGCAACTCCCTCTGGCACTATTTATGTAGTTGTGCGTTTTCCTATTCCAGTAAGTCAGTGAAATGCAACACATTGCTTCACAGTCCGAGGGTATGCAAGAAGGTGTTGGGCCCCGATTCTGTTGATTAAGTCGTGCTTTAATGAAGTTTTCTGTATGTCTCCCTATCTCTTGCTGGGCATTACAGCCGGCAGACGGCTCTTAATACGGCTGCAATTTGGCACTGGGACTTTTGGGTTACCGCCAGTCCTTGCACACAACGGCTGTGTTGATAGAGCTGCGATAAGGACTCGGGGGGAGATAAGGGCAATGCTTTGGCCCAATGGCTTGACCTTGCTCACGTTGAGCCAACAGCAAGAGTCTTGCTGATCTCCAAGCCAGTGGGACACGTTCATGCATTGTCATTCCCGAGCGCTGCGCGCGGGCAGATGGGAGGGCCTGCTTGTGGTGATCCCGAGCGCGGTTTGTTGATACACAGGTGCCTGTTCTTGCGAGAATCAGTCCTCCTTTTGGCACGGCAGCTTTCTGTATCCATGTTTTGCGTGTGAACACAATGTTTGCCAGGCGCTCCTTCGGCAGTCCCGGAGACAGAAGTTCTCCGTGCGCTGGGCGTCTGTCTCGGTGGTGCTAATTTCCACGCGATGTGGCGACGCTCGCCTGGGCATCGGAAGGCAGGCCTGAGACACACTGGGGAGCGTTCACCAAGCTTGTTAATCCCATCGGGTTGTAGCCACACAGTTGAGTTTGGTATTCTCAGCACCTAAATTCCTAAATGTACTTCTAAGGCATATTCCCTTCTAACGCAAGCTGCCCAAACATCTGTGGCGAGACTAAGGAAAACATGGAGAAAAAGACCCGAAGATGAATATTTCAGCAGAAACGTGGGAAGGAATGCAATGTAGCTCACGCAAAACCTTCTGTAGTGTATGCCATAAATTAACACAATATAAATTTATACATATTTACACCACATAGACTAAAATATATAAATCCTCAATACTCAGCCTTCTGTAGTAGGTGTAAGCAAGCGGTCCATATGTTTAGCTGATTTCTGGGGAGCTCTAGGGAACAAAATGTATCTTTGTGCAACTTTTGATATTAAGGAGATTATAAACTAGGGTAATCAGTGCGGTTCTCAAAGTGGGCTGTCTTTTCTGCAGGCTGAGAGCAAACTGCTGTCTCCTGATTTGCTATCCGAGGCTCTAATTCAGCAAGGTGCTAAAATACACATGTAACATTTAAGCACATGAATAGTCCTATTGATGTTAAAGGCCTAAAGATCAATCCATCGCTCATGGGATTTTCCTGGCTTCGGGCTGCATGAGTCCATTTTCCTCTTGAATTTGTGTACTTTCAGTGCAAATACAAACTCGTAACATCTCATTAGGTACCAGGTGTTTCCTTTTCCACCATTTTACGTCAACTGTTCTGGGCCAGTAGCACTTTAGCCCCCGTTTGTAGAGCTGCATGGTAGAGAATTGGATCTCTAAGGCTTGTTCTGTCTCTGCCTTTTTAAATAAGGAGAGAAATTTTGGGGGTATGTTTAAGGTGTGGGACCTGAAGTCCAAATGTGAGGGGTTTCTTCCGAACTATACCATAGTTTGCAGGGATTAAGGGGTGTTGTGTGATGTGTGAGCAGGCTTTTGTGATTTCTATGTCTAAAATGTTGGGAAAGCTTCCATTTCACAGAGAACACAAATGGGGAGAAGGAAATGGAGGAATTGTTTGTAAGCTTCATGACAAACTGGCCCACCACATGTTCTTTGGTATGTCGACAGTGAGGTTATTTTCAGTCTCTGATTTCGGCCACCTCCTCATACAGGCAGCTATGACAGCCTAGATATTCTCCAGAGAAGGAAAGAAGCCCTTCTGAAGCACTGTGGAGTTTGTTGGTGCTGTTGTATCAGCACACCCTCCGCCTCACACCAAAGTGCTGCTTCCCCAGCTATGAAAAAAATGCCTCCAAAAGTATTTCATCAGGCTCAACATCTCCAGGTCACACTGCTGAGGTGATGCTCTAGGAAGACTCTTTTAGTGTGCAAGGTGCCAGCACAGAGGGGTGCAGCCAAGGCTTACCGGGGACCAAGGCTTCATGTATTTGTGATGTCTCTGTCTTGCTCTGTGGCTCTACTCCTGAGAGGAACTCCTGGTAGAAATATGAGTAGATACTAGCAAATTTAGAAGAGACTGGGTTTGTGCTGTATGGTGCTAGTTCAAGTTTTTTTAAATATTAAAAGCTGTGTACATTAAAGAAGGAGACAGAACCTGACCTGCTGGGCCATTTTGAGAGACACACCAGTGTTTGCTGCAGCTGCGTGACTTCTTTGGCAGGGTGGCAGGCAGCGAGCTTCTCATCACCTGTGGCTCTCTGCAGACAGGGATGATGATTAAGAGCAGCATATCCCTTTCAGTCACTTCAGGGATAGAGGTAGGCAAGGGCTTAATGCAGGGGATCCTCTTCCTAGGTCAAAACATCCTGCCCTGCTTTTCCTTCCAGGCCATGGAGAAGCCAGGGAAAGGATAAGGCTCAGCAGAATTCAGAAACTCTTTCTCTCCCTCACCCTTTGCCAAAACTCAGCCACAAGTGCTTCAGCATGACTCTGTTACCTGTGTTTTGTTATATCTGCTCTTGTCCCCAAGGGAAATTGGTCAGCAGCGTGAGTTTGCATGGGAAAAAAATGGATTTTTATGTGGGTTTTTTTCCCTTTAGTTGCATTCCTCCCCTTTGTTTTGCTCTGCACAATTACTGCCGTATCGTTTAATTACCTTGCCCCTTTTTATCCCTCAGTGCAGACCAAGCATGCTGAAAATGAAAGGCAGCGTGTAACCTTCCGCAGTCGCTAATTGTAGTGCTGCAGGTGAGCGGAATAACAGGCTAATGTGAATTTCAGTCTGAAGTTCTTTGCTGTTTAAATTGGACAACAGCAGGAGAGAGAACAAAAGCTATTTCCTACCTGATGTTCTTGGAACCCTGTTCCCAGTTCTTCGCGGAGAACTGCTGCTCTGCTTGAATATATTAAAATAGGGACACGTGAATGACATTGATACTCCGCAGTGGAAATAGCTGAGCCTTTTGTATTTATTTATTTATTTTCTCCCGTTGCACGAGAGTTATGATAATCTGTTTCTTTCTCTAAATGGAAACCCTCCAGGGAAGTTTTGTGTACTCTAAATAACATCTCTGTATGATCAGAGACTTGGCTTCACGTGCATGTAATGCATAATAGATAAAGATACAAGAATATAAAGGCAGATTAGAGGTTATTCAGTCAAGGCAAGCACGTGGAGTGGAGAGGGCACATTATAAAAATGCCAAACAATAAAGCGTTGCCTCTACCCTTTCTGGCAAATCTCCATAGTTTGCCATAATGTTATGATTTTGAGCAGCAAGTGGGATCTGTCTCACAGGTACCTATGTCTAAGCCATTTACTCTCCTGATCTGTATCCTCAGCAGATAATCACGTTCCCTTTTCTCTAGCCTTGTTGCACTGGATTTCCTATAGCTCTTCTGAGGCAATCTTGGTGCGGACAATAGTGTCTACCAACAGAGATGGATACAAACTTCCAGAAGAATACTTACAGGCTCGAAACAACACATGGACATTCATTGATCAAACCCATTAGCAGCACTGGGATACAAATCAGTAGCATTAATCTGTTTTCTCTTAGTCACTTTGACAGAGAAGGCCCCCAGCTCAGCCTTGGCACAGAGATACATCTCACCTTTACTTTAGCAGGGCCAGTGACTTTTTAGTTGGGTAAATAAAATCACGTTTTCTGTTTGTTCAAGACACGATCAGAGAATTGTCTTTGCGTGGGGGTTGTCTACAGCGCCAGCATCAAGTGTAACCAGGAACCTCTCTCTGTGTGCACAGTGGGCTGGCTGTAGAGAGGTATGAAAGTTGCTTCGAGTTTTCTGCATTTAAAAGACTTCTGTAATTTGTAATTTCAGAAAATCTGCCTTTTTTTTTTTTTTTCCAGTTGAAATTACTTTTTTTCT
>WEIS01019568.1:0-12878 GCA_013389965.1 Todus mexicanus | reverse complement strand
TTTGTCTTTTTGGGGTGCTTGCTGCAGGAGAAGACCTAGGCACATCCACCTCAAAGCTTTGTCCAAATCAGGATCTCATCACAGAGTGAATTTCAGGTTTTCCTCCATTCTGTGAGAGGCTTTGAATTCTCATTTTTAAAGCAGTGCTTCCATGCTGTTTGGCATTGCTGGGTGACAGGGACTACATCCACTTTTTTTTATAAATTTGCATAAACACCCTTTAGTGGAGCGAGAACAGAAACTTCAAGAAGCATCTCCTGGCACCTGGGCCGCTGGCTAAGCTGTCATTCTGTCTTTCCTCTAGTCCAATGAGCAGCTAAATGTTTATAAATAACTAAAACAAGAGGCTTCAAGAGAGCTCCAGATTCTGCTATTTAAAGCAGAGGCAGAGGTGAGAGACTGAAGCAACCTGATGCTCAGAGCCCTTCTCTGCAAGGGGAAGCACTCAGGTTCCTCTGCTAGGGAATGTTTATTTGATTAACGATCGGACTAGATGATCTTAAAGGTCTTTTTCAATCTGGGTAATTCTCTGGTTCTGTGATTTGTGCCAAGTGAAGAGGAGAATTTGAGGGTATTCCAGCACAGTGGCAGCAGCTGGTAGGATAGTGGCAAAGGGGTGCTCCCAAATGTGTTGTCCTGAGCCAGAGAAATGAATTATCCTAATTGCTTGGGTAGTTTATAAATGGGGTGATTACAAGTGATGGTTTGGTGAATAATTTGCTGAGATAGGATACCCATTGCTAGATGAAACCAGCTGGTGGGCTCAACATACATTTCCAAATATTTTGGAGTAATGCAAGCTGCATTCTTTGATAAATTAAAAAAAAACAAGCTCAGCTCTTGCTGAGCTCCCTGCCTAGTTCAGATCCCGTGTCACTTTATGGTAACTTTGTGCATGGTAATATTTTGCCCTTCTCTGTCAAAGCAGTTTAAAACTGAAGGCAAGGCTCCAGAATGGCCTTTAAAGCCCTTCATACATGCAGAGCCTGTTGCCAGCGCATCTGGGAAGCCAAGTACTGCCTTCAACCACAGTTCTTTCTGGCCTCAAAAGGACTCTAGGGCTTATATCTTGAAGAAGAATTTACCGATGAATAATCACCTCGGTCATGCCCCCTGAGCTTACAACAGACGTAGGCAGCACAAATTATGTCTTCGCAGGAACCCAGGAGCAGATGGATGAACACTGGCTGGATTTGCCACCCAGAGAGGCAGGACAAGAGTAGGACAAGCTCCAGTTAAGAGGCTCTTAGCAGTGGCACAGTCTGGAACACAGAAGTCAACTACAGAGGCAGGGTTTATCGGCGCGGGCGTAATCACTGTGTGCTTAAATTGGTTTTGAGGGTGCAACTTTAGTTTCTAGGTCTCGTTGGAAATTTTCAAAAGAACCTACGTCTCTGAGCTGCTGCCAGTTTTCCTATTGTGTGCATATAGAAAAATCTGGTTTTGAATCTTGATAAGCTCTCGGCTTTAATAATGTCTTGAGACTGCAAGTTTCATTGCTTATTTATCATGCACTGAATAAAAAAAAAAATATTCCTTTTGTTGCTGGTAAATTCACTGCCTTTCACTTTCCTTGGGTATCAGTTTGCTTCGTATTGTCTGAGGAGATAAAGGGGAACACCCCACTTAACCTCTCAGCATCATTCCCTGCTCCCTTTTCAAGCAATTTTCATACGCCAGTAATACTGTATAAGTTGTATCAATGCTGCCTTTTAAGAGAAAATAATGCAATCTCTCAGTATCCGTATAATGAACTATCTCCGTTACCTTCCGCCGCCTAATAGCGCTGTGGTTTCTCTCCATCGAGGGACGCCCGATTCGATCGTTCTGACAAACGGCTGTTTTCTTGTAGCGAAATTGTGCAACATAGTGTTTTTACTGTTTTGTCAATAAGCAAAGGAAATAAAAACCTTATGGGATTTGAACGAGAACATTCACACTCCGTATGCGAGCGGCGTTTGAATTGGAGCGTGGTGGGGAAGCAGAGTGTAGTACGCAACCTGTTTACTGAAGTGCATGCCAGCAAGTGAGATTTTTGTTCCCGTTTGCTCGGATCTCGCTTTGGACCCGCTTTCTCTCTCCTTTCCTTTCTGCTGCTCCTTGACAGTATTTGATTCTAGCAGCTTTTTCGGTTGGATTGCCATTCTTGGACTGGAGTTTGGGTTTTTGAAGTGCTTATCCTAACGCTGGACTTAGAAAATGAAATTACGTGGTATCTGCTGTAGCAAAATGCTTCTCGTAGGACCTGCTGTTCCTTGGGGTGTTGTCACGCAAACTGGGAGCTCAGTAGGAGGGAAGCAGTGGATCTGTCTCTGAGATGAGTGCTTGGGATCTCTCTGAATTTAGACCACGTCTACAAGTAAATTTGAGCTTTTTGATGATGAATTAATGAATAGTCTAAAAGTGTCAATCGAATGGAGCTATTCTTTTTTTTCTGTAATCACACGAGGTAAAGATTGAACGCAGGAAACTCCAAGTCGATTCGAGCAAAGCAGCCTTATATAATATGTATTAAGCCTGTGGAAAGCATTGCTACAAGCTATCTACAGATGCTTCTGAGGATAAAAAGATCATCCAGAACTTCTTTAGAGAAGATTTAAACTGTTTTAGAGGACTGTGAGTTCAAAAAGAAATAAGCCTTCCGCTGATGGGCCGCTGTTGCTGTGTGCCAGTTTAACTGCCCGCTTCGGATAATATTACATACTAGTTTCTGGCCGCTGGCTGGAAGCAGACTGAATTAAATAGATTTTATGCCAGCTGATATGATGCTGCAGTTTCTGTGCTTGTTATCCATTGTGAGTTTAGACCAGTTCAAATTATGTTAATTAGTCTGTTTTGATGTCAGTGTTCCCTATCTGTTGAGACTGACACAGCTCCACCCACCTATTAATGAATATGTTAATTAACTCCTATTAGGCACCTAAATATGGCTCAGGAGCCAGAGAAATACTGACAGCTGATGGCCCTTCGGGGCATAAATGGTTTCTCACTATGATCAATATTCTCCACTGCTGAAAACGCTTCTTACTTTTCTGGACTTCCACTCACTTAACTCTCCCTCCGGCGGTTGTTTACAGGACTGAAGTGCAAGCGAGAGTTCAAGCAGGGTAGCCTTAAAAGCTGCCTTAATGACATCTATAGAAAAATCATCTAACTCAGCTTTCCTCTTCAGACAGAAGGGCAGAGTTCACAGGTTTTGTTGTTAGGAAGCTTCTGTTTCAACCCCCTTCCCTCGCCGCCTCATCTAGCCAGCGGGTTAAAAGGCTGCTTTAAAATTTCCGTCTTCTTTCTTGATGCATCACAAGTCTCAGATACTCTGGGGATCAAGAAAAGTACAAACCCAGTGTTTCAGCACTCTCGTTTCCAGATGGACCTGGTTTCTATTGCTGTTTATTTCAACTTCACGGGCAGAACAAGCCCCATTTGGAAGAGGTACTTGAGGTCAACGTGTCTCCATCAAGAGGCTTCTGGGTGGGCTCTGGTTAGCACACCACAGGCGTGCTCACAGCCAGAAGAAGGGGGGTTATGCTTTGGGTTGCTGTCTCTCCCAGCACATGGTCCTGTTGCTGCTGGGCACGGTGGTGTTACTCTGACTGGAAGAAACATAGAAAGGGCTGTGAGGTGCTGGGAAAGGAGGCTGGAGCACACATCGCTTCCTCCGTCACCCAAGTCACAAAAGCAGGCAAAAGACAATTATAGCCAGGGCAGGATGGGCATCATTCTGACCAGAAGCTGTGTGTGGGAATCTTAGATCATTGCATTTCTTTGGTGACCTCATGGAAAAGTTTTCCAACATATTCACATGTCTTGGACTCAGAATTTCTATTTTTAGAGAAGTTTTGGGCATGCTGGAACTGAAGACTCACTGACAGAGAGATGCAGACTAAATTTTTGATCCCTGTTGTTACAACAGATCTGATTTTTCAAGAATAGCATCCACACAACAAATAGCTCCAGTAACTTCAGCTTTAGCATGTGTAGCAAACCTGCAGTAGCTCACCCACCTCTGGGTCCCAGAATGCTTCTCGTTGCTTTACGCTTCCTTCACGCAGGTGGTTTTTAATACCTATAAAGACTCTAAATTCAGCTACCCCTCATGTAGCTGTGAAAAAGCCTGCGGAGCTTTCTCAGGTGTTGCTGTATGACTGGAATATTCTGGCATGACTATGATATGTGCCTTCAAAATGGTATTTGCAGGAGGCATAAAGACGTTTTCCTGGATATTCCTATATAGGAAAGCTTTAGGACTGGCAGCAGAGCAGCTATTTACTCATCCCAAGCTACAGTACTCGACTGTGTTTGGTGTTGGTCAGCCCTAGCCTGAAGCAACCACTCTGTCGAGGGAGAGGAGATGCTAATTCCCTTCCTGTGCCACAGCAGCCCAGGCTTTGGACAAAGATTGTGTGTACACGGAACTGTGGAAGTTTACAAGCTTGCAATTAGATGTTATGCTATTGACATGGATTTGGGAGGATTTTTTGGTTATCTCATTCAGATGAGACAAACTTGTAAATGCAAAAGTTAATCAGTGACTGAGAAAAGGACCCAGATATGTGAGTTTTAAAAGGGTTTCAGTGGAATGGATGGACACAGGAGTTTTGGTCATTTTTGTGCAGAGTTCACCTTATGTCTGAAGTGACAGCTAAAGGTGAAGGAGCTGCAGATCTGTAGTTACTGGGATGTGAAATAAAAAAGTTGATCCATTCAGGACACTTGGAAGCCAAGGAGTTCGAGTGAAAGGAGCCAGCCTTTCTTGGCTGATAGAGATGCATTAATCAAAGATGTGTTTGCTTTAGGGCGTGACTAGTCAGACTTGAAGCAGCACATGATTTCTCCTTTGGAGGAGGGAAGGGAGAGCATTAAATGTTTTCACAGAGGACAGTGGGAACCCTTGTACCCATGTCAGACCACTGCAATATTGTTTAGAGCAGGGAAATGTAAAGACCTTGTTATGTCTATATGCTCTTTATGTTAATCTGTGGTGTGTTCCCAGGTATCCCTGGAAGATGCCTTTAGTGCCAGGGAGCAGGTAGTAATTTCAAGATTTGGGTTAAATAGGCTAGGGCAGAGAAACTGAAAAAGGACATAGGATGAGATGGTGGAAGCAGGAAGGAGGAGCCTGGGAGTCTTGTGTGGATTACGGCAGAGGTAGAGCTTTAATAATCCAGCAAATATATGAGCTGAGTATTTCCAGCAGCCGTTGTTTCTCCTTTGGTGCTTCCAGCAAAAATTATAATACTTTGTGGTTAAACCAGCAAAGCAGAGTGGAAGAAAACTGTGTTGCTCTTTGGAGAAGCTGATGGGCTGGTCTTGTTTCCTTATGGACCCATCCGTTCTCATTCAGGTTCAGTTTTTGCCTGAAGTTGCCAGCACTTAAAGCACAAGGCATTGGTCGGGCTGAAGTGTCAAGTCAAGAAGAATGCACCAGCCTGAATACCTGAGCGAGGCCATTAGTTTTTGACCTTTTCTTCAGGAGAAACATAGGTCAGGTGGCCAGCAGCAGCCAAGCATCGTCAAAGCCATATTACACACAGCGAGAATCTACCTGACAGAGAAAGACTGTAGGATACTATTTGTACATGGCAGAGAATCTCTCAAAGGAGAATGTTCATTCACTTGGTTGTTTTTTTTGTTGTGACTAAGAAGTTCCAGACGGGCTGACGGCTTTGTTCAGAGTGTTATGATACCTCTGACCGCATTTGAAGTCTTTGAAAAGAATGCACATAAAATCCTAGAGATGTGTCCACTCATTATGTTAATTCACATGGGGTATGTTGTAAACTGAGAAGAGTGTGAAATTGTTACGGTGTCCCAAAATGAATAATGAGCCTAGACATAAAAATATTCTGAAAAAAAAATTGGTATTAACAGAATGTGAGAACTTACATTTCCTGGAAGGATGTGTGGCTCTGTAGGGCCTGTTGAATCAGCTGTGTAGGCAGTTACAACTTGGAGAAGTTCTTTGGAATGCGTTTCTCTCTGCAGCCGCTCTTATATCCTTAAGGAAGTCATCTAAAGGGGAAAGAAGAATTTGTGATGAAGTCAAAAATCCGCTCAGACTGAAAGTATCTAACAGCCTCTTCTGTGTGATAATAAATATATAACACACTGCTTGTGTAGCTCATCCTGGAAAATCAGGACTGTTCTAAAAAACTGTGCTTGCAGCAAATAACCCACCTATTCTGAAAAGAGTTACTATGAGATATTTAACATATATTAGTATGCGTCTCAAGGAGAAAATTCAGGCAAAAGATTTTCAGATGCTTTTTCATGCTGAAAACAATCCCCGTATTTTGTATCTCTCTCTCTTTTAGATTTGACCAGAAATTTGGATGCCTACAAAACTGAAGATTTTTCCCAAGTTCATCATCTTGAGTCTCACAGCTTCTGCTCGAATGAAAGATTTACACGCGTGTAAAGGTAGGTCAGAATAGTTTTTGAGTCTTCTTTAGAGTGTGTGTGTGCATGTCAGGGTGATAAGACTCTCCAAAGTCCTCGGAGAAGTATTTATTAGTGAGGAAAGCAACAGTTTCAAACAGAATGAATTACACTCCATTTTTCTTTGTCTCCCAAACCTACTTCCTTTCCTGAAAGCATCAAAACAGCCAAAAGGCACTAGTGACCAAACAGCATCATTACAAGTCGAAATAATTACCCAAATTGGCCTCCTGAGACCTGTTGTAGACATGGGGAGTACATTTAAAGTTCAAGCCTATATTCCCAAAGTTCGGAGATGTTTGATTTTCTGGTTTTGACAAAACACTGGTTTGCTCGTATTTTCTTTGGATATTTTTCCTGAGTGGGCTTTTTCACTGTGATTCATGCAGGATAAAGCAAACTAGTTTGGAATGTGTGAAAGCAGGCTTCCGGAGGAGTACCGAGTCGAACTACATAAAGCCTAGACATCCTAAAGGCTTGTTGTCTTTGAACACCCATATCCCATGTAGATCTTCTCTGGATGGAGCAATGACTGCAACTTAAAATTGATTTTTAATTGATTTTATTTTTTCTTTTACTTTTTTGGGGGTGTGTTGTCTAGTTAGAGGATGTATTGTGTGTTGCAGAGAAGTGCTGCTTGGGAAAGAAGAGAAATGCAGTTCAGTGGTTAAACAAGAAAAGGATCAGGAAGATGGGATAACTGGACATTTTTAAACAACCCCGTTGAAGTGATTTTGTTGTTTGTTTTTTCTTCTTCAGCTAGTAGGGGAAATTTATGGTGGAGCGCAGGATAAGCCCATAACTGAAAGTGTTAATGCTGGGCAAAATGGAGAGTTAAGTCATTCCATTAGCATTGGCTGCACTGGCTTGATTTTATGTTATTCTAAATAGTGAATGCCATATTAAAACTTTTTGGGGGGCCTTTTCATTGTTAGGTAGTGATCAGCTACACCGCTCTGTTGTTTCATCAAGAAAATATTAGTGGGTTTTTTTAAGTTTCATTTAAAACTTAAGTAGCTGCTAGGCTCCATTCCTGCTATAAGCATCTCTTAAATTCACTAATGAAATACTAAAACTAAATTACATTCAGGTAATGGAGTTTTGGGGAGGAAAAATGTGTTTATTAAAAATATACCGATGTAGTGTTTGCAGCCAAGCAAAGGCTGTAGAAAACATCGGTGACTTTATCCTTTTCTGCTATACCAAGCCTGCCAATGACTTAACCGTTAGGCTATGAAATTTCCCCTTTAGTTTGAAAATACGTCAGCCCCCTCTCTCTGTCCATGGGATAATCAGGATTCTATATTTGTTGACATTCTTGTAATATTGGGAGACCCTTTCCTGGTTACTTGAATGCCTTCTAGCAGCACACTTCCACTGGAGGAAGAGAACACATGGGCTGGAAGTGATTCTTGGAGCCTTCATTGCGCTTTCATTAAAGCTTGCACCATCTGGGGTTGTGTAGCTGGGGTAGAAAAGCAACAATTTTAAAAGTACGAGGGGAGAAAAAAAGGCCTCACAATTCTGGTGAAAAAGCCCCGAGGCATAGTAATCCTAAGGCTTTGAAATGCAGGAGGCAAAAAGTCAAGAACTCAAAAAAAACCCCAACCAAAAGCCCCAAACTTCTCCTGATTTAAAGCAGTCTTACTGTTTGAGGCAGAGTGTAACTCTTGTTTGTTGAGTTCCTCAGATTAGTGGTTCTGAGGTTTTCTAGGTCGTGTTTTTGGGTTGTATTTATGCAATGAATTACTTTATAGCTCGCTGGGGTTTTTGGAGGTAGGAGGGTTGCGTTGTTTACACGCTGTGGGTTGATTGCGAACAGTTTCCCGGAGAACATTCAATATTCGAAATTTCAGCTGGGTTGATTAGCTGTGAACGCTTGCATATGCTGTGTGGCATTGCTCCAGCTCCTGGATTCCATGAGCATAACAACTTTGGCTGTCCGGCTTTTTGAAAAGTACTGATGGTGTCTGGAAGGCACCAGTTTCCTTCAGCTCCCGTTGGCAAAGACAGAGGGGTAGGTCCCGCATGGAACAGGGTGTAAGGACAGCAATGACTCTTCCTTCTTCTTTCTCAGGTAATTGTGCAAGTTCTCCCAAACACAGGTTCCTTTATGGCCTGGGGAATATCTTGAGCAGCAGAAGGGGGTTGGTTCTACCACTCGCTGCTTTTTTCCAGGGCTTATTCAGCTGCCAGAGGTGAAGCTCCATGAGTGAATTTAAGTGTAAGAAGCACTGGGACGTGATGGAACTAGGGAGAAACACTGTAATGAACGCAGTACATTTCTGCAGATAAAGATTATGCTTCAAATGTGTTATTCTTTGAACATAGAGGGCTGCATTTGTTTAATCTTTCTTTGGCGTGATTGGCAGCATATCTGCTAAGAAGAGGCAGAATAACAGCCAGGGAGAGATTTGGTGGGTCAGAAGAGTAGGCAAGCAAAGCTGTCCAGCATATGGAAGTCTGTGGTGTTGCAGCAAACAGCCTGGGACAGGCTCTGCTCTCTCAACTTCCCAGAAACCCAAAAATTAGGGCCATTCCTTCAGTCCAACCAGACGGATGCTTGGCCTAAGCTGGTGGGACCAAACAGTTGTACTCAAACTATTTGCGGATGCGTCTTCTCTTTTTGGGGATTAAAAGCGTCTGTGTGGAGACAGAGACTAAATGGCAAATAAATGTGCTCTAAGAGGGGACAACCAAGAGCTTCTTATTAGAAATCAGCAACATTCTCCTTATTTCAGTGCTGAGCTAGTTGCGTTTTCTTTTGTTCTTTCAACAGGTTAGTAATTACTGTTGCAGTAATTAGGCTTGATGGAGAGTATGTAAGACGATAAATGGTTATTCTGTGCAGTAGTGGGGGATATTTGGTGCCAAGCTTATTATTTTCAGTCAAAGCTAATTATCTCTATTATAATACATGACTCTCTTTCTTGAATTATGAGTGGGAAACTGCTGAATAGATTTTTTTTTTTTCCGAAGTGCCCTGAACCATGGAGAGAAATGAAAATTAAAAACAATGAAAAGCTTGTTAGACAATGAGAAGACTCATCTGTAAAGCTATTTCTGACAGATTTTTTTTTTCCCCCCTCTCTCTCTCTCCCTCTCATCTCCGGTTATATAAATATCAAATGCTTATCACGAAATAAATTGTTGCATTACACATGATAGGTGTATAAAAGTTTAGCTCAGACATCAGAGAAACCACCTGGGGCTACAGTGGATCGCAAGCAGCGAGCTGCACGACCTGTAGGGCACGACGGCACTGGCCGGAGGGAGCCTCAAGATTGTCCCTGCCGTGCAGCTCGGCCGCCCGTGACCTGGCCAGCCCCTGAAATACTGAGGTGACCAAGGGATTGACAGATGTTCCTGTCACGCACCTTTGGAAAATCGCAGCTGCCCAGAAGAGGCAGCTGGTTTGCTTGTATTTAGGGCCTGGCCTGGCAATCTGGGCAGGGAAGCTGTGAGCAATGTCAGAAGGGATTATACCCTCCGGCTGGCTCACCTCGAGCGATAAGGTCAGCGGAGAGAGCGCGACTTTGCTTAGTAGGGTTTGTCTACTCTGCAGATGCTGCCCTGTCATTTATTAATAATGCAGCCGTCCCCTCCTCCGCTTACATCATGGTTTCAATTTGTAGCCGTGACAGGGCCGATCACCTTTCCAGTCTTAGCCGGCTTACGACATCCCCTGGGTTTGCTTTGCCCCACACGTCTGAATCACGCTGTAACTTGACTCTTTGACTGGTGGAACGTGTAGTAGAGCTCAGCTCGCTGCCAGCCACCGCGGCTCGGCTGTGCTCCCGACACCCCCTCGCCCCACCAGCCCTCCCCACCTTGTGCCCAAATGTCCTTCGCGTGGGAAATCGGGGTGGGAGGAGGTTGGTGCATGACCACGCTTGGTCTTAACATGCTGGCAGCCAGGTACAAGAACTGGGGAGCACTTGTGGGCTTTGTGCTCGCAAAGCACTCACTGAAATACCCTCGCCAGCCCGTGTAGGGTGATTGATGGGGCAATGGAAAAGGCAGCTGCTCGCTGTAGATTGTAAATACTCCTGCATTAAGGAGACACGGGGGGGAAATAGCTGCTATGGTTTCCTGCTTTCCGTATATCTCTTTCCTAATTTTTAAAAATTGTGGGAGGTTTTTTTTGGGGGGGTCGAATTTAGTTCCCTATGGAAGAGAATCGGTAAAGCGTTCCTGCGCATTTACAAGGCAACTCTCCTTAGAATTTCTGTAGCGTGTTTTTCCATGTGCTACACAACAGATGTTTGAAGCTGATCGGTGTCATGTGTTGCGTTTTGCGGTACTTTAATACGTGCTTTTGAGAGACAAGCGAGTACAAAGAGGAGCCGCGTTACTAAGATGGATACGATTTTCACAGCGTTAGTATTTGCCTGCCTTTGGTTGCTGCCAGTAAAACCACATCAAACCATCACCGCGCCGCTCATCTGCAATCTATGCCAAAAGCTGCTCGACTCCCATCAGAAATTCTGTCCTTTACCTTCACGCTAATTTCTCCAGCCGTCCCTTGCGCCACACGAAAGCTCTTGTTTATTGACCTTATAGATTTTATACTTCTCATAAACTCCACGTCAGGCTTGCTGTGCTAGTGCTGCTCTCACACAGAGGTGGCGTAAGTGGAGGGCTGTTTAGATGACAGAGGTTATTATTTATTTAAATTTACGGTGCAATACAAATAAGCTTTCTCAAATTAAGCGTGATCTTGCAAACTCTGAACAGGGAACTCGCCCTGGAGATTTCTATATCTGACGTTAAGTTCATCACCGTGCTGTCCCAAATCCTAGTTCAGGTTAGTGGTGGTGCTTCAAGAGCTGCCTCTTAGGAGCGCTGAAGCAGAGCCATAGCAAAAATACCTTAATTCAAATTTCTGGTGTCACTGAAGGTCCAATTTGATGAAAATGAAAGGTGCTTTCCACCAAACTGCTTATAGATCCTCTTAGGCAGAAACCATATATTCAATAAGTGGAAGAGAATGAAGAAATAATAATCAAAGCAGACACTATTTCAAAGTGTTATTTCAAATTGTTTCATAGCGTCGTTATCAACTAAGGTTGAATATAAATATATAAAGTTAAGACAACGCAGTCAGCCGTACTTTAAATTGCATCTAAAAAGGGATAGTAAATATTTATCCGAGATGCAGGAGAAGCATAAGCCTCTTGACTTTCACAAGGCAAATATATCTATAGCACAAACAGATGAAAATAGTGACAGTTTTCACATGTTCAACTCAAAACGTGTAGCACTCACTCCTTCATTCCTTGGTCTGAGAATCCAAAATTTAGTAGCTAACAAGTAAATATTGTAAAACGTGGTATTAGCTGATTAGGTCTGGAAGGAAGCAAAACTCCAGACTAGAAACTTGCAGTGCCAGAGAGCAGGAAAATCTGTTAAACATACACGACAGGATCTCCTAACTCTAATCTTGTGTAGATGTGTCTGCAGACTATAACTCAAAAAGCCAAAGCAACCCGTTTGCAGCTGCAGACACCTCCACAGAACAGCTTCAGATGCTGTTAGCTTATTTTGGGGTTAGGTCTCTTTTTCGGAGCTGCAACTTAACTGTTCTCAAGTGTTTATCTCTTGTGGGCACTGATGGGTTTTATTATGTACATTTCTGTACTATAAGAAGGAGAGCGATCGATTTGCTTTCTGCTGGTGGTTGTTTGTTTGGCTGCGTGACAAGGTTGCTATCAACAGAAGGGATGAAGCATGAGGTAATGACTACAACTTAAATGAGAACACTTGTCGTACCTGCTTTTTTGCTTGGACCGAGCAGCGAGCATCCGGGCATAGTCAAATGCCGGCTGTGTTTTCTTTCATGTTTACAAACTGGCAAGCTTAACAGGTGATAATCTTTGACATTTCTTAAGTTTCCCTCACCCCTGAAATCAAAGCTACTAGTATTGTGCTCAACTACGTAGGGTCTACTGAGAGTTGGAGAAAAATACTTTATCAGCTAAGCACAGAGACCATTTTTTACAAAGGGAGTTTATTTATTTATTTTTACTTGTATGTAATCTGGAAGAAATTAATTCAGCCTTCTACATATTGCCTTCGGTGAAGCCACGCTGGCTGCTACTGATGACTTCCTTATCCTTAATGTACCTGGAAATGTTTTCCAGGCTTAGCTGCTCCATCACCTTCCCAGGCTCAAGTAATTTCCTGGTCCTCCTCCTAGGTCTTCTTAAAGACAAGAGTGACATTTCCCCTGGTCTTCAGGCACTTCTCCCAATTGCCGTGATTGATCAAAGATGATCAATAAAAGTGGCCTTGCAGTGGCATCTGTCAACTCCCTCAGCCCTCCTGTGTGCATCCTATCGTGGCCCATGGGCCAGTTTATGTGTCTGGTTTGCTTAAGTATTCCCACATCCCCACCGGGACCCTTCTTGTTGGTATATATGAGGTCCAGCAGAGCACCT
>WEIS01019567.1:3434-16416 GCA_013389965.1 Todus mexicanus | reverse complement strand
GCAGAAGCAGAAAATAATGTAAATTGAGTGATGCTGCTCCGTCTTGGGAAATTCACCTTCTGGTTTTAAAAGCAGGATGTGTTTTTTCTCAGGGCTGCGTGGTTTGATGCGCAGTAATTAGTGGGTCATTGCTAAATACACCCGTTGTTCCAGTGCACGTGAGTGGGACATACCAGCAGCTCCACACAGGGAAATTTTGGGTTCCAGTGGATAATTAATGTGCTGATCACAATTAAAACAGCCGCTGTTTCAGAACAGAAGCTGCTGCCAAGAGCAGGATGTGCTGGTTGTACAATGCACATTATTTCCTACCCAAAAATGCAGCTCAGTACGGATTGGGTTGGTAACTTGTGCTCACCAAGGAGAGAATGTAGGGCAGTAATGAAACTCCATCACTGGTAACGGGATCGCTGAGATCTGGGGCACAGCTGAACAAACTAGACCAAGAGATTTTTGTCAGATCTCAGATTATTTTTCTTCCTTTCCAAGGAGGTTTTTCTGCACGTGCATTATGCTGTGTGGAAGCAGCATTAGATTGATGAGGAAATGAAGTTCAGTTGAAGCTTATCAGTGTACAAAACCCCGCAACAACACAATACTTCCCCCATCTAATGCTGTTTATAGCATTGCAAAGAAAGCTCCCTTTAAAGCATGGCAGTAATATTCAGTTTATTGATGTAGAATGTTTCCTACAAAATTCTAACAAAGCCAGCTAACTTTTGGGTGCTAAAAATGACAATTTAAGTAATAAGAAAATGACAACCAAGCCAAATTCCTAGTTTGTAGGAAAACTCTAGCTACACGTTCTTAAGTCTCTAAGTGTTTTTGGTTTTGTTTTATTTTTCCCCTGATCTTTGAGAGAGAAAAGTAAAAAGAGATCAGAAAACTGCTGAGGTCTAGCTGCTGTGTTCCATGTGCATGGCACATAGAACGCCCTGTCTGACCAGCAGCAGCTCTGCCTGGGCGTTGACACAAGAAAGCAGGAGAGGCTGGGGTCACCTGCTCTGTGTTTAGAAGGTGACTCAAGCCACCACACTCTAGAGGACCACATGATGAGGTCCCAGTTCCCGAGGACGAGTGAGGAGCCCTCAACAAGGACCACAGCAAAGGAACACCTCGCGGAAGGCAGCGTGGGAGGAGAATGTGGTGAGTGTGATCGTCTGGGGGTTGTATGAGCTCCAGGAACTGGATGGATTGTAATAGCTCAGCATCCCAGGCCCTTTCCTGTGGAAACTATTTCTTGATTTCCTTCCTAAGCAGCTCAAAGACGAGTCTGCTTTCTTGGCCACGGAAGCGGCTTGATTTTTAGTGTATAAACAATCTCCCTTCAACAGGGAGACTCCCTTAAATGGAGCAACGTGCAGGGATTGGCCATGGTGATGAGGGTGTGGTAACTGGAGAACTGAAAGCGGATAGTGTTTAGAAACCAAGGTGGTAGAGTCATCCTGGAGGAGAAAGTTGTTTGTGTGATTTACAGAATGGAGTTTTGGAGAAAGGACCAAGCGATACAGGAGCAGGAGGGAAGAAAGCCCAAGAACCTGAAGGGGGAAGACCAAGGAATCCTCAGTAGTATGAAACATTGACAGTGCTTGGATAAAAGCTTTGAGAGCTGGGCTTTCAGCTTTCACGAGATTGGGATTTTGCTTCTACGGTAGTTCAGTAGGACAAAAGGTTTAACCTGAAGAAATGCAAATAAAATTTAATTATCAATGTATGTGATGTCGGCCTCAGACTGATCGGCACGCTCTTCTCTTCCACTTCTTCCTGGCAGAGGTGCTTCTGTGTTGGCATTCGTCACACCTGGAAAGATCGTAAAAGCCACATGCTTGGTTAAACACTTTAGGACAAGGGGCACAGCATAGTAATTGCTTAAGAAACTTGAAAATATCAGTATTCCACAATAAGAGTTAACATAGATTCTGTTCGCATTTGCTCAGCAAATGATGAAAACAAGTTTCTTCCTTATTTTTTTTAGCTATTTTTCTGATTTTTATGCAGTTCCAGTCTTTAAATGTCTGGGGAACATGCTACGGGATGGGTTTTCTTACTGGAGTGTTGATAACGAAGCAATTTACATACGCATTTCCTAAGCCTCTAACAGAATTAAGTCAAGTTTGAGCTGAGTTTGAGTGACTCGAGGTCTTGTCAGGACTTTGCTGAATTTCCAGCTGCTTCGTTTTCCCATGTAGTATCCGTGTGCTCATTTTAAGGGTTTTGAAGAGCTTTTTGTGTACTAGATGATAATAGATATTTAAACAGATCATTAAGATGATCTCCTTACGTGGTTCTTTTCCAATTTTGTTTTCTTTTCTTTGCATTTTTTAAACTAAATTGTTCAGCTGTGTAAATTAGCTTTTCCATGCTTGTTTTTGAATACTTACATGTATAGTTCGGAGCTAGTTGGTTGCACAAGAGGTTGGATTTGGTTAACACCTCTGCCATCGAGGAGATAACAGCCGTACAGTAGCAAATCTACAAAACATTTAGCGGTTTTCTATATCAGCACTTTATCTATTCTTCAATTTGCAAGCAAGGTAATCCAGGCAGCATCACAGATACCGCATGTATTTATTTACTGTTTATTTTAAATCAATAGTTGAACAGTCTTCGAGGAAGATTTGTATTACATTCCTCCCCCGGGGTTTGTGAGTATATTGCATTATCTCAAGCCAGCACGGATCATTAAAGCATTTCTTGTGTGTTCCTGTTTGACCTGTACTTGGTGTCCACATTGTCCACTGAATAGCAGGACTTTTTTCAGGAAGCCATAAAATGGATAAGAAAAGGGAGGGTAACTGCAATGGGAGTATTAAGATAAGGAACCTTCGGCGGGGCCAAAATTACACTGGAGAGTTCTAGGGACAAAGAAAACAATAACGGTTGTGCTACTTAGCACGTGGTAACACGGAGCATTCTCAGGCTGTTTAAAATACGTTTGTTTATGTTTCGAGGGTTTGTCATCCAAAGCTCCAGACAGGGTTTCCTTCTATTATTTGTATGTTAGACAATTCCCTTTGAGACGCTGGTATCTGGTATCTAAGAAAATGAGAAAAACTGTTGTCGAAGAAATTAGTCTAGGTCAGATCAGCCAGAATAGGGGTAATTTCAAAGCTGGCAGTTTTGAAGAAAGAAAAGGTTAGGAGAAGGAAGAGAGTGGAAGGGGGAAGATGAAGCGCTTGCTTCCAGAAGCATCCTTACCAAGGAAATAAACACTTCTCAAGCAGCCTAGCAAAGAGAGCATGAAATGCTGTATTCCCCTTTCTCCCAGAGGTCGGAAATGTTTCTTTACATACATAGCACTAGAGAGAAAACAGTAAGGGAAGTGAAACCACAATACAGCTCCATTTCTCCTTCCCTTTATCCTGAAATAGCCCCTGCCAAACCGTTAAATGAGAGAGACACAGTGAAACCCTAAAGCTGATGTAAATACCTATAAAACTCTTACTTACCTGCGCTTCCATAACTTTAAACCGTTTTTCTTGTTCTTTCCATCCACTAAAATATTTAGACAGATGATCCACCCTGTGGAAACAAAGCAGCCACGCTGAGCAAAAAACGAAAGGCCTCGGAAGAAAGCCTGGAATGCCAACCCCATGGACCGTACTAGAGCCATGGCCCCTCCCTGGCAGTTCTGTGCTGCTGAGACATCCCAAATGTGGAGAACTTCCATATAGTGCCTCCAAATGTCCATGTGCTTTCTGCATCCTTCACCTCTTTTCCCATCAGTCCCTTATTCTTAGCATCTGATTCCCCACAGCCCCCCCCAAATCCCTCTGCTTTGTCGTAACTATTCAAAGTTTCCCCCTTAGCAGGTCTTTGGGGGAAAGGCCGCTGCTGGGTGGGTCTAAAGCATTTGAGGATTGGGTCAATGCAAAGTTCAAAGAATCACTTCTGAGGGTTTCAGATTTCTGAGATTTCAAATACACGCCGCTACCGCCTAAGAGCAAAGGCTAAAAAGTAAAGAGTCAGTAAAAAGCCACAGGTTTAGTTGTGTTCAGCTGAAACCTCTTCCGGCTTCTTTCTGGCTCTGCTATACCTGAAATCCTGTGAAGCCAGGCTTATTCTGACTTCTCTCCACACAGCACCTCCATTTACAACATACCACCTTTAAAACTTCCTAGCTAGAAAGGATATAATTGTGCCCTTTGTTTGGAAGCAATTGCACACATTTATTGCTCGATCTCAAAAATTGTGCTCTCATGCCTGGGCTTTGTCAGTGATTCGCTTAGGAGAATAAAGTGTAAACCAACATATTAATCCTAAATTATTATGAATTAAGAGTCTCTGTAGATTAGAGGGGAAAGAGTATTATCCAAAAACATGCTTCAGTGCTCTGCTCTGGTCTCCAGCTCTTCTATGAGTTAGACAGATGGAGGTTTGTTTTGAAAGCCAGCACAAAAACTTTTCTGTGTACAGTGATAACTTTCACACTTGTTGTGCCTCTATTTAAGTTCAGTTTAATCGTAAGAGGAAACAGCTGAAGCAGGTGTTAAAAGCTTCTCTAAAGAAGGCTTTGCTGTCTGGCCTTCAGTCTTGCCCTGGATGTCTCTGTTTTCCCTGTAAACCTCTGAATAATAACTTGGAAATCTTTCTTTAGAACACTAAACCAATTTCAGTGATATTCCTGGTGGGGAGATACTTTACAGAAGTACTTAAATGGAGACTCAGTTAATTAAATACAATTTTAGAGCTAATATCATTACTTTCTTGAGGAAACTGTTGTTTCATGCCATAAAGCCATAGTAGTTCTTTGGCTGCATCTGTGGGCTGGCAGTAATTCAAGACATCTTAAACTTCCATTCAGAAGTCTATGTTGTATCCCTATAGGGGATGGATCTATACAGGCACTGCAGTACAGCCAAGGAATTATTCTTCCACTGTTCCTTCATGGATATGATTTTCATGGAGCTTGCCTGCAGATTGGGCTGGAGCTTACAGGTCTGTAATTGTACTTATTTCAAGAGTGCCTAAAACTCTTCTAATACTGTAGTGATGCTGGCTTTGCATATTTTTTTGTGGACTGTGCATTTCCTAACTGCATTCTAATTGGACTCTTCATCTAAGCTTTACAAGCACCTGAATGTTTATCTCATTCAAAGCTGACGACTCGCAAGGTACACTTGTTTTGGGTCAGAAAAACATACTTATTAGATGTGGCCTTCAGCCGTTCTTCATTGCTTGCTTTCCTTTCTTGTTCGAGGTTTACAAGGTAATTTTCTTTTTGCACCAGTTCCCACGTTATGATTTTTTGATCTAGGCAAACCGGAAGATCTCTTTCTGTAGGAAAAAGAAATGAAAATTCACATACATATTTTGAAAGTAACGTGCTTTTCATGTCTTCCTAAAGACCTGCAAAGGGCACGCTGGCTGCATGCTCCAGCCACTACTGAATCTATAACCTGAGCAGTCAGGTACCTGCTTTTTTAGGAGAAAAAAGATATTTAATCTCTTTGAAGACTCTTCAGCAGTCTGCTTTCATACCCAGGAGCATGTGAAAGGGAGCTTAGTCCAAGGGCTCTGAATGGGTCCAGTCTGACAACAGTTCTGTTCCAAAGTGCATTACCAGCCTGCGCATGAGGAGTAAATAGACTTATCGTCCATCAGAGGCTATTGAGCTAGATGGCCCAGTAGAAAGCCCCTGATACCTTCTGTAATTAGCTGAACTTCGTCTGCACTTTTAATTCTAACTTTTAAGAGACCACCGTTTCTCTAAGCGTGCTCGCTCGCTTTCTCTCCCCTTGTCTCTGTATTGGGAAATTCCACTGATCCTAGTAGATTTATAGACGTGGTGTATGCTTTTAGGGTTGTCTGTACTTAATAATTTCTAAAACTCAAGAGCAAATGAAATGATGACTCATTACACCTACCCATCTTGATCTCTTCAGAAATCAAATCCTTTTAACCAGTTTTATATCAACACCTTTGTTGTGATAACTGTGATACGTAAAGAAACACATTGTGGGAAACTCTTTATAGTAGAGGTTACATGATAAGACTCGGTTTTTCATTTGTACTCTCTCCTGGTACTCTTTGTTAGAAACAAATTATGACTCTTGGCTTAAGGAAATGGGAATTGCTCCTGTGTTCTGCTTATGTAGCATGTCCTAGGAGAACGTCAGGGTCTCTAGTTGCTAGATGCTTGTAAACAACTTACCCAGGTGTTCTTTTTTGTATTCCATTTTGTTGAAGATTCTCTGGAGAACCAGGATTATGTGGTTAATAATGATAAATGGTGGAGCTAAGGCCGGCCGGCTGTGATACTCAACGATGAGGTTGTAGCGTTGAATTTTCCAGAAGATATCTGCGTTGCCCTGAACCACTTGAAAAGTGTAGCTGTAATTGGGGGTGGGAGGTGGAAGAGAAATATATAATTGTTTTTATTGCAACAAGATAAAACTGCTTATTACAAAATTTAGTCCCACATTTCCTTTAGGAGAGGAACAGCAAGCTCAGCAAGCAGTGCTGATATAATCTAAAGTTTGTGCAAATTCGTAAGTATTAAAATAATTGCAGTTGCAGTCTTCAAATATTAAAAAATACATTTGATTTTTTTTTGAAAAGAAAGGTAATTCCACTCAGGTGAGATCAGCAAACACACCATGTCAGTTCTTCAGGCAAATGAACCATTATTTGCCATGCTGACACCGAGCGTTTCCCCTCTGTGCAGATTATCTGCTGTTGGGCTGCCAGGTTTACAGCCGCTTTGCACGTGCAGGATTGTGCCGCAGCCCCGCTGGGAAGCCAGGCCCTTGTGTGCATCTCTCACTGAACTTTTAGCACTAAAAGAGGCTTCTCCTCTTCTCATCTTCAATGTGGCTAGAGTAAAGATGATGAGAACTTAAGAACTGTGTGATCACGGAGTCTACCTATCAGTCTCCAAATTAGGAAACTAAACTGATGTGTTCCCAAATGAACGGCCAGCAGCAGTCTGGCAAAATTGGGTGTTCTGTTAAACCTTTGCAGTCTCTCAAGACTTGCTGAAATTGCTCTTACCTGAACATAGCGATCAGGAGGTTCATAAGGAGAACATTGGTGACTAGTAGGAAGATGACCAGCAGGAGTATGACAAGCCAGTTGGCGTAGCTGTTAGGACACGATGGCAAGTCCTCCTGCAGTGGATTAAACGTGCAGTTCCTGGGATACATCCGTGATGCTGCAAAGGAAGAGAGAGGAATGAAAGAATAGTTTTAACAAATCCTGCTGCCACATGTAGAGTGGAGACAAAAGCTTTGCATTTCGGTGAGTGAGATCTCTGCCATTCAACAAAGAATGGGGAGAATTACAAATTGCTCCTGACGGTTGCAGTAATTTCATAGCTATTTCAATGCAAATAAAAGCAGAATTGCTCTCTCTCGACATGCTTTTCTTTTTAGGAACTAGCGACAAAGATGTATCTTTACTATTAAGATGCAAATCAAGGACTACGCTGACATTGATTACGGAATGAGATTTAATCTTGGCTGTGTATAAACAGCAGCATAATTGTGTTCTGAATATTTTACAATCTTTAAAAGCTTCGAGCCAGTATTGTGGTTGTATTTTTGTACTGCATCTCGACTGCTAGCAGGACAGTTGTACTGACAAGGCTGTAACTTCATAGCGATATTCAGCAAAGGAAGATGGTATTGCAAAGGCTGTATCCTTGGCAGACTAGTTTTGAGTTCCCAAGTCAAACCACCTTTGAGTATTTAGCAGTTGTGTTCCCCCACACGCTTGTGTGTTCACATTCCTCATGCTGGTACACGTGTTAGAGGAGAAAACTCAGTGAAAGCTGCAAGTGGGGTTCCTCATTCTAAATTTAAACTGCTCTGTACACCTGACCTTGCAGTCGAGGTTACGAAGGATGGTTCTACTTCATCAGACTCGAGGTCTAGCCCTGCATCCTGCATGTGGCTGTGGACTGAATCCACACACTCAGAGTAGCATGATGATACTTACTTTTTTGTTCTCCATTTCTTCATAATTCTTTTCCCCACTGCCACATTCCTTAGAGCACGTGGTTCTAGCAAAGCTCATGGCAGCCAGGACAGCCTTCAACCTTATATTTATCTAGACTGAATTTCATCTGATGATTTAGCAGTCGTGAGGCTCCTCTGCAACTCTTTGACATCAGCTTTAGTCTTTACTACTCAGTAGTGTAGTTTTTTTCAGCAAATTTTGCCCCCCTCATTACCCATCTCCTTTTCCATATGTTTCATGAAGATGTTAAACAGAATAAACCCCAGAGGCCCCAGGACAAATGACTCCCTTCTGGAAGTTGCCCATGTAATTAATTCTTTTTTCCCTCTGTCTTTTAACCAGTTATTTCTCCAAGTGAAGACACCCTCTGGAGTCTCAATGGAGAGAAACACACATTTCCAGGGAATGCTCCAGCTGACCTGTTTCCAAACGAGGTGAATCCTATTCCATAAATATTTTTTCCTCCCTAATTACTTTAATGGAAATAGGAGTGACTGGTTGTGCTCTGCATGCTTATACCGTAGGCATTTAAAGGCAAGTGAGATGAATCACTCTCCTGTCTCTCCTGTCTCATTCAGACTTTTTTGGCTTTTTTAAGACAAATGCTTTTTCTCATTAAGTAGAGTGAACACGAACAAATGCTCACTGGTTTGCTTCTGTCTGTGGGATTTTTTTGGCTTCATCTAGGTTATCTCCAGTGTGAATCCTCCTTCAGTATTACCACTGACATTTAGCGTTGTTACTGTGGCTAAATGCTGTGCCATCACTTCAGACTTCTTTGGGAGATGACCCGTTCTGTATTTTACCTGGTCACCCGTCAGAAATGTTGCCTTTGAACTTTTACATCCGACTATTTCTGTGTCTTGCGATCATTTTTCTGCTGTCTTGTTTGAAATGTTGCACACGGGCAATTACTAGCTTTATTTGATTTGGGCAGCTTTACCTCCAGAGTCAATATGTGCTCGAGAGGAATATTTATTCTAAACCATAAGTGTTTGCTTACAGGCAGAGCTGTACAGCTCTAACACCGGCACGTTAAACTGCTGCCAAAGTCTACGGAGGTGCTATTGTTTCAGTTTACACGGGGTTATCTGGGTCTAGGTTAAACAGAACAGAAACAGATGGAAGGGAAAGAACGTATGGCAGCCTTCAGCGCTGCAGATCCTGGGGTATTTCAGGCAGCTTATCTAAATAGGGTTGACTCTTATGCATTAATGTATTTCTACAATGCACATTATCTGTGAAAGCTTTGGCCTGCAGGACGAAGATTAAATAAAACAAATACTGGAAAGGAATTCCATGCTCTGATCAGAAGTGTGCATTCAAAACTGGCCAGGTTAGGGGAAAAAAGAAATTTCCTCACTGTCTATTTCATCCAGTGGAATCTGGCCAAATATCTGAAGGTAGGGACGATAAAACACCCTCCTGAATATCCATTCCACGCGGCTGTCGTTGGGATGAAGTAGAGCTTGAGTTGTCACCCCGTAGGCAATGAGCCACACAGTCAAGAAAAATAGGAAGAAGAAAACGTCCTTCATCTGAAAAAAGATGGGAAGAGGAGAAAAGGAGGAGAGGTGACTGTAATAGCATCGTCAGAGAACAGCAGTCTTTCTACATGAAAACAGCTTAAATAACTCTCTTTCTTTAGAAGCTTGGCTAAGTTAAAGGAGGCAGAATAGGATGCAATTCCATGCACAAAATTCCTCTCCTGATCTTGCTGTTATCGTATTGTTCTTGGCGTGTAATCAGCATTTTTCTTTGAGTGCTTACCTAGATAAAGGCACGTTCTAAGTGAAAACCTTGCTTTTCAATCTTCTAACATTGAAAAATGAGACACCGTTTATCTTTTAAGTGAATCTCATTGTACCTTTTAAATGCAGATATGCTGTGAGATCTGCTTTCCTGTGAATTACAAGGGTTCTGCTACAGCAGTGGATCCTGGTAATGGTGCTCACTGGTAAATACGGAGCCACCGACAGAGCAGGCATCGGAGACTGCAGGGATCGGGTAACTTCTGCCTTGGGTTTTCAAGCTAAGTAATGCATCTGAGGGATTGTTTTTAGGACTTCCTGCTTTTAAACATTGTGTTTCTCTACAGAAGCAGAAGTAATTGAATCCTAAAACACTTACTTAAAAGAAATAAAATCTAATATGCATTTCAAGCACAATAATTTTTCCCTGGTGGAAGAGAAACACTTCATCCTCTTCCCATCTCCTCTGACAGAGTTCATTAGGGACTGTAGATTCATTTCGATTAGATTATTGGATAGTGCAGTTATCCCAAAGCAAAGGCACTTCAGACCTCCAATTTAAAGTTCTATTAAGAAACACGGTATCGAAGCCAGGAAGCTGTAGTTGATGTCTCTCTGACTTCCACCACTCTATCTTGTTTTCTGGATGATTTAAAACCTAGCAGTGCTGCAGGATGCAATGCTGTAATGGTGTCACAGCAGAGAGCAGTGGCAAGCCTGGAGATGGTTTTTCCCAGTCTGCAGTCTCTCTGTGAACTGATCTGGCATTGAGCTGCCATTTTAACAGCTTCCAAACTCCATTCAGCAATTGTATGTGAAAATCACGTTCATCACCTCCTGAGGAACCTGAACATATGTAAGTCCATGGGACCTGATGCAGTGGGTCGAGAGGAGGGTCACAAAAATGATCAGGGGGCTGGAACAGCTCTGCTATGAGGACAGGCTGAGGGAGCTGGGGTTGTTCAGCCTGGAGAAGAGAAGGCTTCGAGGAGACCTAATAGTGACCTTCCGTAGCTGAAGGGAGCTTATGAGAAAGCTGGAGAGGGGCCTGTTTGCAAAGGCCCGTGGTGAAAGGATGAGGTGCAATGGTTTTAAATTAGAATAGGGTAGATTTAGATTGGATGTCAGGAGAAAGTTCCTTACCACGAGGGTGGTGGAACCCTGGAGCAGGTTACCCAGGGAGGTGGTGGAGGCCCCATCCCTGGAGACATTCAAGGTGAGGCTCGACAAGGATCTGAGCAACCTGCTCTAGTTGAGAATGTCCCTGCTCCTTGCAGGGGGTTTGGGCTAGATGACCTTCAGAGGTCCCTTCCACCCCAAATGATTCTATGATTGTAATTCTGCAGCAAGATTAAAAAGGAGTAAGACAATAAGAGACAATCTTGGATGCTTCTCTTTGTAAGTAAGGGAAATGATCTTGCCTGAACCTGCTTGATGAGCTTTTCAGGAACGTGCCATTTGTTGAAGTAACTTTCCCTGATCTTTCATTTGATATAAGGTTCGACACTGAACTACCAAAGCTAAGCTGTGTGTTGGCTTGGATGGGGGCAAGATGAATGGTCCCAGTTCAGAATTTTGTCTAGGCTGCTGTTTATGTTCTCAACTGCATCTTCTTCATCTGTGTGTTTTCTCATATGATTTCAGATGCCAGCGCAGTAGCCACACCACTGTATTTGTTCAAGGCCCTGGTTTAGTTTGGTATGCAGCGCAGAAGGGTTAGAGCTGTAGATCTGCCTTGTTTTCTTATGATAAAACCCTGCTAATGCTGTAAGCTAGATAATGTTCAAGAACAAATATTTATTTGCCATTTACCCTTTTGCTACTCCAGGCAAATGTCACGTTAGAGTTCTAGTTATTGCATTTGTAGACAAATCCAAATAGCTTGGTAGTTATGTTTATTCAATGTATAGGCTTGTTTAGACTATAGGGCTTTTACTGAGCTCTGCTGTGAGTCACAAATCAAATATTTGGAGATTCTGTAATAGTACTCACAATTAGATGGACTCCTATTAATCAGTTACCGTGAGCTAATTGGCCTAGAGGATTAACATGCCTAAATAAAAAGCTACTTCAACATACCAGGGCATACGCAAGCACAGTAACCATAGTCCTAACGTTTCATTTCCTGCAGGAGGCTGGTAATAAATAAAAATCTTTTATCAACATCTTCCAACATACGCTCACAAAGTAGTCATATGTTTTCATTGTAACTTGGAGCTACAAAGTACAAGTAAGAATAACTCCTGTGGGAAACCTGCAACTATCCTTTTTGACAGATATTTTATTTTCACTCTTCTTGCAAATAACAGAAACGATCTCCTCAAGACCAGCAGTTACTCAGTCAATGCCCTGCCCTGTAAATGGCCCAGCATCTGCCTGCGGGCTTTGCTCTGAGTGCACACAGCTTAGGAAGCTGGAGGAACAGCAATAAGTCAAAGACACTCTACTCTTCATTTGCCAGATCTGATTAGGTAAGGCACAAGGACTTGTAAATTGAGACCACTTCTGTTCAATATTTTTATCAGTGCCTTGAATAAGGGGATGGAGGGCACCCTCAGTAAGTTTGCAGATGACACAAAATTAGGTAGGAGTGTTGATCTGCTTGAAGTAGGGAGGCTCTACAGAGGGATCTGGATAGGTTGGACCAATGGGCTGAGGTCAACTGTATGAGCTTCAACAAGGCCAAGGGCTAGGTCCTGCACTTGGGCCACAACAACCCCTGTGACACTGCAGGCTTGGGGAAGTGTGGCTGGAAAGCTGCTCAGCAGAAAAGGACCTAGGGGTGCTGATCAACAAGCGGATGAATGTGAGCCAGCCTGTGTCCAGGTGGCCAAGAAGGCCAATGGCATCCTGGCCTGTATTAGAAATAGCGTGGCCAGCAGGACCAGGGAGGTGATTGTGCCTCTGTACTCGGCATCGATGAGGCCACACCTCAAGTACTGGGTTCAGTTTCGGGCACCTCAATAAAAAGCAAGACATCGAGGTGCTGGAACAAGTCCAGAGAAGGGCAGTGAAGCTGGTGCAGGGTCTGGAAAACAAGTCCTGTGAGGAGCAGCTGAGGGAACTGGAGCTATTTAGTCTGTAAAAGAGGAGGCTGAGGGGAGACCTTGTTGCTGTCTACAACTCCCTGAAAGGATGTAGGTGCTGGTCTCTTCTCACAAGTAACTAGTGACAGAACAAGAGGGAATGGCCTGAAGTTGAAACAGGGGAGGTTTAGACTGGACATTAGGAAATTTTTTTTCACTGCGAGGCTTGTCAGGCATTGGAACAGG
>WEIS01019564.1:0-14571 GCA_013389965.1 Todus mexicanus | reverse complement strand
TTGCAGCTCCTCTGTGCATACACTTCCCTTTTTCCTGGCTTCAGTTTTAAACATCAGAGACATTTATGTAAACAACAGAATAATTTTGGGGCAGACCCTTTCAACTTTTGGTGGCAGAGAAGCGAGGGGAGCTGTGAAGAGGGCAGGTAGCAAAGTGAGACCATCCAGGCCCTCTTTGTATTATCCTTAAAGACTCCAGATGCCCCTTGGTCCAGTTAAGACTCTGTTTTGCAGTCTCACTAAAGAAATGGAGTGACTTTAGTGCCTTGCATCCCACCTTTCCTTGTCCCCGTTTATAAATCTATCTCTGGATGCTGTGGCAGACTTTTTTAGTCCCTTCATAAATACACGTGTACTGAACACACCTTTGATTTACACTGACAGATAAAAGAAGTGGCCTCACAAATTCATTGTCTCTGGCTCTTTTTCATGACGTAGAAGTAGCTCTTGTCTTATCTGGGAAACTTGCCATTGCCTTACATCTGTTCACAGTACCCTAATTACTTGTTCAACTTGACTTGCAGATGTAGGGAAACAATGAGATGAACTTAAATTGCTTAAGTAATGTGGAAATGAAAAAGAAAGCAATGTCCTGGCTAACATGACCTGGAGTTTCATTTCATATTCTTTTCAGAGGCTTTCCAGAAAAGGACAGGACTAGTTTTTTAGAAACTTTCTAGATTGTGGGTCAGATTTGTAGTTAATATGTTTTCTTTGCTTCTTCTGACAGTCATAGTCACGTATTTCAGTGTTGGTAAGAACTCCAGGATAAATACCATTAAAATTCTCCATGAAAGTTCTGCAGGCTACCTGCAGGAAAGACTCATACTGAAGATAACAGGAGTTCGACTAGACTAAAAGCAGAATGATGCAGCCACAGTTTGTGTTTAAAACTCCTCTGATTATAAAAGTGAGAAACAAAATGAAATGCATGACAGAAATCTCTTTGCATAAATGAAACTTGAAAGTAGATGAATGATTCAACAAATTCTTAACTGTACACAAAAGTTTTTAAATCTCAGCAGTAAACCACCATCTGCTCTTAATATTAAATAAATTATTTCCCTGCATCCTCATTTGTTAAATATTGTGAACGGAATATCATCTTCATAGTTCTCCTTGTTGTCTTGCTCCTAGCTCCATATTGTTCACTGGAACGTAAAATATGGTAAATTTGCTGAAGCTGTGAAGCATCCTGATGGTTTGGCTGTGGTAGGCATCTTCATGAAGGTTAGTTAAACATTTTCTTTTGTATTATGTAGCTAAGTCCACTATGTTCATTGTGTTACAGGGGGACTGAAGAGTCTAAAATACAGAATAAGGCGGCATTGTGATGTACTGCGTAAAGCATAGCAAACTAGGTTGAATTTTCTTCACAGCTAGTTGGAGAAGGTGACTGTGCCCCAGCAGTGTGCACTATGTCACTCAGAGGATTTTACTGTATTTCATTGGGAGGGTGACATCTGTGAAAAAAGAAAAACTCAAGCCCCCAAATAATTGCAAACACTGTAAATTAAAAGAACGTTATTCTGTCCAGTGTCCTTGGCTGACCTGTTTGTGCTGACTTCTGAACTGGCATGATTTCAGAGAAACAGTTCCAGTCACTTCTCTTGTAATACTTCTGGTCTGTAATGAAATGGTGCTCAGAAAATGTCTCCTTGAGAACTGTAACAGAAGACTAAAAGTATCACGGTAATTTTCATATGGTTTGTGTTGCAGGTAGGAAATGCCAAGCCTGAAATACAGAAAGTTGTGGATGCTCTGAACTCCATTCAAACCAAGGTAACATTTGCTGTCTGTGTTGGTTGACACCTATCACAACTGTGCTATGTTGCCTTCTTCAGAAAGTAGATTTTTTACTTTTTCCCATTCTGCTGCATGTATGAAACTAAAACAAACCTTCCTGTCATCAACACTGATGCTCCTATAATCCTAAATGAGAGATTTGAATGAAGTTGTGGTAGACAGCAGAGAATCCTAGACACAAGGATCATTTCATATCTCTGTGGCTACACTTTCCTGTCTTTTAACCGCATTTAAACCTACAGAGTAGGATTCATCTGCCTGATCTCAACTACTCCCCTAGGTGCTCTTTCTAGTCAGTGGTGACAGCTGCAAAAGGCACTTTCCCTCATCTCTGCATCTGTGGGATAAATTTCATTCCTGCAAGAGGACGTGCTTCTTTTGGCTATTTCTAGAGAAATTTGGTCAGGATATATACAACTCTTAGGAAAAAAAGCCTTCCTGTATTGTAAATACTATGTGAAGTGTGTGAGATCTTAAAGAGCAATGAGAAACTGAAAATACTTCCTGAGCAGTTAGAACCCATAGATGTGGCTACAGGCTTACGATGATATGCCAGTAAGAAGTGTCATCAGGAAAGGTAAAGAATGAGGCTACGCTGACATCTTTGTCATCAGGCTCTCTTGGAGGTAAATGGATGTTGCCATTTGCTGCAATGGACTCTCCAACAAGTCTCCCAGGTTTTTGTATTTCCAGTGCGGCGTACATGCCATCTGAAATCTCATTGTTCCTTCGAGCAAGGTTGTGTCATATCTCTAGGAGTAAGCAACATAAATTAAACATCTGAAATGAAAAAGTGATCTCTTGAAAGTTTTATTGCATAAGAAATACACTGCTGAAAGTCTTTCATGCCTAATGTACTCAACATTTCATGCCAAACTCCATTTCTATCTTTCTACAAATACGTAGCTTCCCACAGGAGACTCTACTACTGGAAGGCCAGCATCTGTATGTGGTGTCTCACCTGACGCTACCCCATTTACTTTCTTTACTGCAGGGAAAGCAAGCTTCTTTCACAAACTTTGACCCCACTGGACTGCTCCCTGCATGCAGAGATTATTGGACATACCCTGGCTCACTGACCACTCCCCCGCTGCATGAATGTGTGGTCTGGCACGTTCTGAAGGAGCCCATCACTGTCAGCCCCGAGCAGGTAAGTCTCCAATGGATGGTGTCATATTGCTTGCTTCATTTCAGGCCTCCAGGTGATCTTTGAAGTGGCAGTTAATGTTACTGCAGAGCTATTCAGGGTATTAGCTAGCATCACATGTCAAAATATATATATCTGAAGTGGTTACCCCTCCTGGCAGGACTCTGCTTCTGTATGTGGAAGTAGAATTTGCTGTAAAATGTAACACCGTCCTCCATTTGGATGCAGTCCAGGGAAAATTTGGAGTGTTTTACAAATTTAATCAGGCTTTCCAGATACATGGTTAGAGCTGCCATGTGGTAAAAAGTCTGGGAAAATTGTACATGCATGAAAGGACCAATTGTACATGCAGAGTTAGTCTAGCATGTATTGTGAGCATCAGCAGGTTTGCTGTGCATGCACACATAGCCTAGCTAGCTGTACTTGCCCTGAAAATCCTGGGTTTGCTAGGCATCTGAAGAGCATGTATTCTGCATCTGCATTATCCCACTGCGGATGTGTAGCTGGTTTGTTATCTTCCAGCATTTCCAGGACACGGAGCTCATTTTACAAGTTCTATTCAGCACAGAACAGACTGGGAAATCCCACGCAGAACCGTGACAATCCTAACAAAACTGTGTTGTTTGGAAGAGGCAAAACTTGCAGATTCCAGAAGTCTGCTGCCTAAAAAAATCCTTTACTGCGTTGAGCAGCTTGAGGAGGATAGAGTCTTCCTAGTAGGAAGGAGCTTATGCAGATTAAATCATTCCTGGCCCTACTTTCTGCGCTATCCATTAATGAAATTACATAGAGGCAAGATTCTATCCTGGGGTTCTCATCTGTGTGCTTGGGGGATATAAATAGACTTTTGAGCCTATAAATATAAACTAGGCCTAAAGCGCTTTAGTTTACCCTTTGAACTTTTAAATCCTTTTTGTCAATGGGAGACATGCTAAAAATACGCACATGGTTTTAGGGATTTTGTTCAGCTGATGAGAAAAAAGTGCATCTGAGCTACTGTGGGACTTAAAGTAGTAAAAGATAGAATAAATTATAAGGAAGAACTATTGGAAATAATTATAGCAACGATTACCATTAATAAACTGCAAGGGAGCATTAAAGTTGACACTATTTACTTGTTCTAAACTATTGATATTGCTATTGATAATACAAGGTTTGCAAATAGGGTTTTATTAGAGGGAGGGCCTTATTCACCCAGTTTTTTCCTACTACACCTACTTTAACCACCTGTAACTGGTAAAAGACACCAGTTGTTCCTCACACACACCCCCCTCCACATTACCATTAATATTCCTAAGATGAATTTGAGATCAAAACAATGTGCCTGGCAGCTTGCTTTGGCATTCCAAAACTGATCAAGAAACCATAAAGCAGTTTATTGACACTGCATTTAAGTTGAACCAGTTTTCCGCAGACAGATAAAAGCTGGATATTACCACATGGTGTAGCGTCTCATTGCCTTTTTGACTAGCTGTGGAGATTTCCACTTAGACATGAAGGTGCTTTTGTTACAGACTGTGCAAACACCAATTTTACTCTAGGAACAAGCACTAAAACTTTACACTATGCCTCTACTGAGGTGGACGAGTTTTCCCTCTCACAGTAATTGAAAATCAAGATCTCTTGAATGAATTTGGCTGCTTCCATTTGACCAATGGGTGAGATTGTCTGGGTCATTTTGGGGAAAAAAAAAAATCCGTTTCAACTGGATTAAAAAATTCCACCTTTCAGAAGAGCCAAAACTGTACAACTTGGAAAGGATTCTGAAACATTTCAATGCAGATCTGAGTCAAGGTTCACAGAGTACAGAAAATGTGTGCTTACATCCTTGTTTTCTGTGCTTTCTTAGTTGTTCTTGCTAGGATATTTGTGGCCAGGAGAGCCTGTGTCAGGGGCAGAAAGTGATGTGGGTGAAATGCAGAGACATGTGGGTGCTGATGGCGTCTCTAGACCGTTAGCACTGGCAAAACTTTGCGTCGGGCCTCTGATTCAGGCCCAGTGTGTATAGTCCAAATAGTGTTGCTGAAACAAGAGGATGTGTTTGAAGATGCTTGCGCCTTTTTCCACAGATGTGCAAAATCCGTGGCCTTTGCTTCAATGCTGAGAATGAGCCCGTGTGCCATATGGTGGACAACTGGCGCCCATGCCAGCCTCTGAAGAGCAGAGAAGTCAGAGCTTCCTTCCAGTAACCTCAGCGCCGAGTGTGTTAGAAATTGCTGTGTTTGTGAGGAGCCCCTTTTGCTAAGCACAAATCAAACCTTTGCCATGTGTGCCCTGGCAACATCTTGTCTCCCAGATCCATTCTTTCTTTCACTCTGCATCTAAAATGCCAGCTAATGAAATGTGAAAGGCTCTTGGCCAAATAGGAAGGGGTTCTTAAGGTGTGGGGTTGGGGGAGGCATTGCGGGGGGGTGGCTGTGTGCGTTTGGGTGACTTACTGCGACTGACACTTTGGTATGCCAGCGTGTTGGCTACTTGGGAGGCCGTCTGGTGATAGCGAAATAAGCCATTTTAAGAAACCTCATCCACTAGTGTGCTAGTACACGTAACTAACGATAACTTGAAGCTTTGTGAAAAGCACAGGAATACAGAACATAGGTATGATTTAGGAAAAAAAAAAAGTATTTTCAGAAAGTAAAACGAAATGAATATTGAGAATTAGACTTCTTAGATTTTAAGAAACTGAAATGTAAATATTTTTGAGACCGTTTTACATTTTTACCCGTGCTATCAACAACCTTGATGATGTCTTAATGATAGTGTTGGGTTTTTTAATTAAAAATGTTCTAAGTTAAGTATTCTCTTTAAAAGTTATTACCATAGAAATAATACAAAATATCTTTTGATTGAAATAATATATGCTCTAATTTAAAGAGGAAAATAATATTGTATTTTAGATAACTTCTCTAATAAATCTATAATTGTATTTTTGCTTCATGTTGTTATTTTAACTCAGGAAAGGAGTCATTATGCTGTTCGCATTGTTGCATATTAAACATAATTACTAAACAAAGTATCTTGGGAGTTGTTTTCAATGACACTGAAGATGAATGCAAACCTATATGGGTATGTGAGGAAACTTTCTCTTAGTAACTCTCTGATAGACAGCAAAAGGAGGTATTAGTTTTGATCAACAGAAAACTCTGTCAAATCTCCCCCTCTGAAAAGCTTCCCCATTTAAAAAAACACTTCACATGCCCTAAAAACCAAACCCCTAGACCAGAACAGGAAAATGATGTTCTTTTGTCACAGGTCATTTGTTCTAAGTTCAGCTTTTCCGAATGGAGCTACAGAGGTACCTGCCTCTTTGTAGAGCAGCTGTGCTGGCTGATTCAGGCTCTTCACATTGAGTGGTTTGAATGCTTTTCTGACTCCGAGCATCACTCCCAGGGCTGAGTGCTACACGGGTGTCCTGTAAACAGTGCAAGGGAGGTTACACCTCTAAAATTGGAGTTATGTATCCTCTATGTTGTGGCTTAAAGCTGCCGAAGCAAGCCTAGAGGAAACACCTTACAGAATCACAGGATGGTTGAGGTTGGAAGTGAACTCTAGAGGTCATCAGGTCTAACCTTTCTGCTCAAATAGGGCCACCTGGAATAGGTTGCTCAGGGCCCTGCCCAGATGGCAGTTGAGTATCTGCAAGGATGGAGACTTACGGGCTTATGACAGGCTTATTTCAGCAAGTAGCATCGCTTCGCTGAAGCTGAAGCAACGTGCTCATTAGCAGTCACAAACACTAAACTTTCTCCTGAAAGGGTGTATGCATGCCAGAACTTGTTCTCAAAGGTGGCAGCCCTACTCAGCATAATGACTATGCATTACGACACTCCTAAAATTTAAAAATAAAATACGAACTCCAGATTGTCAAATTTTAAACCAGTATCTTGTCAACTATACTACCCTGACTACTAGATGATAAGACTTTCTGAGAAGTGACAATCTTGCAGCTTAAATAATATCTGGACTGGTATGGGACAGCGAATGCAAACTTCTGCCTAACAGCTAGGGCAAAAATGTGGAAACACCTGCAGAGTTCTAACTACTGCTGCAATAAAAAGTTTCGTATCTCATACTCCATTGTGCTTCAAGGTTCCTCCATTAAATAATAAGTAACAGCAAGGATGACCAATATCAGCCATATATTCATCATCTTGTTTGCATGCACCTCTCTACCTGGAATGGTGTCAGTGCCATATGTTTGCCTTTGCAGAATAGAAAATATTCTTGTATTCAGCCAGACAATGCAAGCTGGTGCCCATAGGTCATGTACCTGACCTCCCTGCTGCCCAGGGAGGTGGTGGAGTCACCGTCCCTGGAGGTGTTTAAGGCCAGCCTGGATGCCACACTTAGTGGTAGGGTTTAGCTGAGTGGTGGTGGTAGGTCCTAGGCTGGACTCGATGATCTCAGAGGGCTTTTCCAACCTTAAATATTCTATGATTCTAGGATTCTACATGGGGTACAGGAAAAGCCTACTCTGTGTGTTAACCTCTGTGGTCGACTTTCTTGCTTTCTTCTGAAGTGAATGAACTCAGAGAACTGCCCCTCAGAATCCTCATTAAAACAACCACTCCAGCATAAAATGGTGCATGGGCTTATCACAAATTCACACTTTGCGGTTAGACTCTCGAGCAATTGACAGCCTTTTCAAGGAAGACGTAGCTGTTAATGGTAACCCGGAAAGGAAGAAAACAATTTCCCTGGCCTTCATAATCTGTTTCCTGAATGGTGAGTTCAATTAAGATAAAGGGGAATAGAACCATCCAGTTCTTCCCGACCTCTATTCTCCTTCACTTTTTGCCCGTATGAAGAGGTTATAATTAGGTCTTGCAGTTGTTCCACCGCAGACTCAAAACAACACCCGTTCTAACATCGCCCTCAGACCTGTTTCAGCCAGAAAACTGTTTATGAATTCATAAAGAAAAAAAAAAGAGACCACTTTGATCAGAGAACAGAAGATGATCCAGTGCAGGTAATTGGGTTACTGTCAAGTAGACAGCTCTGACTGAAGGTTATTTAGAAGAAAAAAAAGGAAAAAAGAAAAGGAAGAAGGCTGGTGTGTTATTTTGAAGTCATCTTAAGATACTCAGCCAGCACTTTGATGGGGAAAAAGAGAAGCACGTTCACTTGCAAACTGTTCATTTTGCACAGTTTGTGATCTTGTCTTGCGCTTGTCTGCCAATTCGACATGCTAGAACATTTTACGATTTCTCCACTGCTATTTCTAAGGACTGGCGGTGTCCTAGATTGACATGGGTGGGTAGACTGTGATTAGAGATGTTCCCTGGGAGCTAGATAATAACGCCCTGCATGGAGTCAGCAATATTTATAGAAGTCCAGATAGTTTATAGAAGAGCATCGCTCACTAAATGACAGCTTTAGGATTTTCTAACTCTTCAAAAGCCCTGCAAGCAACAGCTGTGTCCAATCTAATATCGTAGAAACAAGCAGTGAAGAAAGTACAGGCAGTGGCTTTATTGAGAGATTCCCATGGACCCTCTGATGTCAACCACTTCCTCTCCCAAGCCACAGCATCTTAGGCAGTCACGTAGCACCTGGTGACAGTTGCTTACACCGAGTGTTTGATGTATTTTAGAGTCTATTTGTCAAACGGACGCTCCACTGCTCTCCCCCTTCCTCTTTTGGTGCACCAGTGAAGGGCTGTGCTGCCTCAATGCCATCAGTGGTTCACTCAGGCCATGAGACTCTCCAGCCACCAACAGCTGCCAGGGTTGCGTGTTTGCAGCCCTCGTGGCTCTGAACCAAACAGTGACGGGTAAGATGACAAAACTTTTCAGGCATACCTGACTAATTTTAGACCACAAGTCTCGACTGTTTTATGCAAGCCACAAACCAAAGCCATTACGGATACGTCCCCAGCCCAGTGTGGATTACAGTGTAGTGGTTCCCCAAGCTCTCATGTTCATCCAACATTGAACTCTTTCGGATGCTCACTTTAGCTCAGAGCTCAAAGCCATGGAACTGTGTTGCCTGAGCTGATGGAGCCCGATACTCTGCAGGGCTCGGTGCTAACCTGGTGTAGCTGTGTTGCAACAAACAAGCGTTTAGAGATGACAGGTGGAGATTAACTACATATTTTTCCTAAGGGGTAGGTTTTAATGAGTCTTGTAACATCACTCGATATTCAAGAACCTGGAAAATTTGCTCCCCCCTTCTGTCTGGGAAGCCACAAGATAAAACAGGGAAAGAGTTTGTGGGGCACTTGAGAGCCTTGGACCAGGACTAACAGAGATAGAAATCTTTCTTCGTCTGCAGTGCTACACAAAGGGTGTCCCTAAGGGGCACGACAGGCATGCCAAGGCTGCCAGGTTTCACAGAAAGCAGAGCTAGGCTCGCTCTTCTGGGCACTGAGGCCTAGCCCAAAGGCCAGGTCCAAAGGTTCAGCTCACTCCAGTAAGGCGGCAGGACTCTACCTGCAGGTTTCATCAGTGTAAGAAGCGGAACCCCTGACCAGTGAAGGAGTCTCTTTGCTGATCATGTACCACTCCACATACAGAGGAAAAGGCAGGTTAATGTAAGGACTCACGGGATCTTCTCTCCCACTCTGCTCCATTGCTGGGCCTCCTGCAGCCCACCTAAGCAGGGAAGAACAGGAGAAGTGGAGCGCCCCTTCCACAGCAAAGGAGGAAGGAGAGCAAATGATCCTGCTTTTGCAAAACTGAGTAGCAGCGGAATACTTTCATTGTGGTTGTTCAAAGGTCAAGGAAGAAATTCCTCTTTCCTCTGCCTAAATTACTCTTCAACCAGCTGACTTGAACTTGATATGAGAGGAAGACCGTAAGGACAATGGTCACATCAGGTGATGCAGGAAATTGTAATTTGGATGATGGATCTCTTCACCACTTTATTAATCGCATTTCTTTCAAAAGTCACAATAGTCTAATTACATTATTCTCGAATGACAAGCTGAAATAATACATTCCTCAAATCAAAATAAAAACTAAAACGCCTCTAGATACTTGCACTGAATGTGTCTTCTGGTTGTTTCAGTGATTAATAGCCGTGTCTCAAAAAAGAAGATAGAAATATTAAATAGAACAAAAGCAGCATTTTGCAGGGGAAAAAACAAAAACAAAAACCACCAAGGCTTGAAAAAATAACATCCTCACCCAGAATCTCTTCCTGGGAGACATTTCAAAGGACAGAATTTTGCAGATTAGCCTAAGAGGGTGGTAAACATCATTTCCTCCTACTCTCTGGAGAAGTGCATCAGACTCTCTTAAATACTTTGCCTAGTAATGAAATGCACACCTATTTTGAAGCTGATGCATTTTGAATGATTTTTAGAGTCATAAACAAGCACTCCATGAATGATAAAGCCTAGCGATATAAAATGCAGAACGAGTAAAATGCCTCTGTGCCTTCTTACATATAATCTCCTCTGTGTTGTTCTCTCTCTCTGGAGAACTTGTCACGTCATCAAGGATGTGGGGGTAGCAATATAAAAAATTAGTGCCCGATCATGCAAACTCTGATATGACTAATCATTGACATGAGTAATCCCATCCTTTAATCTCCGTTCGTTGACTTGCCACACTCTGTGCACAGGAAAGGCCATTCTCCTTCCATGAGGAGTGCAGTTAGGAGGCTGAATACCTGAAAGATCAGATGTCCTGTTCCTTTGGATTTCAGTTTAGGGATTTATCTGGAGAAATAGTGGGAAGGGGATAGGATAGAGAAATCACCTGTAGTAAAGGTGGCTAAAGGAAATGCTCTTAATTTTTTCTTCCATCTTCACAGAGGTTTCTTGAAGACATAAACATAAAACCAGGACTGCAGTACTCCCATTAGCAAAGCACATGCATGGAGGGCTATTTTTCAGGCTTTATACTCCGGGTGCTAGTTTTACATTGATAGCAACCGTAGTGGCCAAAGGACAAGAAAACCATAAACGGTGCAAGCTCCTGATCTTCAAAGCTGCCAGAATGACCTATAGAGTCAATGGAGAGGTGACAAATGAAGCACTGCATAGCACATGGTCTCTACATGGCCTGAACTTTCATACTAGGACCTTGACTTTCCAAGTACCTCACAAAACCACGGCCTAGCAGGTAACGGGGTAAATGTAGGCTTGCTGAAATCACTCTCTTCATATGTCACTGCAGAGATGGCTTCTGTTTGAATGAGAGTGAGCTGGGCTGGTGGGACTTTTCATGTAAAGAAAGCTGACCACACTCTTAAGTTTTTTGCAGGATACTGCTCTTAATTTCTGTTGAGTAAAGTCCTGCTTCCGTCTGGTCATATAATCTTTGTAAAGCCTCCAGGTAAACGGAAATGTGTGATCATTCCCATGTGAAAATCCACTCGTTTCTCAGAGGATTTTGCAAGCACTGAGCCGCTCTCTAGGTTAAAGGAAGAGAAGGGACTGTGAAAATATCTTTGCCTTTCAGAAAGAAAAATAGCACACAGGAAAGAAGTCTAAGCTTGTGGAATATTGAGAATATTTTCATTTTAAGGAATCATTATCCCAATGTAATAATGACCTGGTCTGTCATGCAACCACCATATTGTGTTTAATAGAGCTGTATGATAGTAACAAAATAAATGAATAATGTTTTATTACACTCTGTGCCTGATATGAAATTACCGCAATATATCTGGCTGCATGATAAATGTTAATTCTAATTCATGAGAAGGAAAAACCTTTCTTCCTTCAGCGTGTTGTGCTTTCAGTAATTTATATTTGAGAAAGTGTTTATTTTTGTCATTCTGAGACCGTTTGTCTTAGAGAGTATATAAAATAGAAAACCAATATATGGAAAACCAATATACCAATTATCACCCAAAACAAATAATCCACATAAAGCTAAACAAAACATTTTGCATTTAGTTAGTAGTTGCTTTATCTTAGTCTTCAACTCCTTGCACTTTGATCAAACTGTACCTTTTGAAGTGTTCACTGCTAATAATAGGGAAAAACTGGGACACGTCTGCACCAGCAAAAAATACTGGGCATTTCAGACACCATACATTTGCTATTGGTTCCTTACAGAAACTAGAGATTCCCACTAGGATTGAAAAAAAGCTTTATTAAAAGGTGTTTCAAGGACTCAGCTGAAGCTAATTGCCCAGGAGGGATAGGGAGCCAAGTGAGAAGTTGGCCTGCCCTAGACAGCCGTCGCTCCTAGTCATAGAGTTTGGAGAGACTGAGGAGCTAATGACACTAGACTCTTAGGAAATTCAACTACTGCAAACTTGATTAGGTAAGACACCAAGTCTAATCTGCATTTAATGAATGATTCAGGAGTAACTTTAAGGGCCTAGCTTTAAGGAAGCAGGGTACAGAAATAGGTACAATGCTCCGTGTGCATCTTGTGACCAAGCTAATTACGGGTTTCTGAAAAAGTTACTACACTTCTTCCATCCACTTTCAAAATCTGTTGTCTGCTTGTTCTGGCAGCTAAGAAGATCTAGTGTTTTGTTAAAATTTATGCTACCGTGAAAGCAGAGGCTACAAAATAATGAGAGAAAAAGGAAAACTGACTAAACCTGTTATTTCTGCAGAGCAGTGTGGGCAGACAGATATTTATGCTCCTGTGGAGCCTCAGTGTTACTAGTGTGTATTCACAGTGACATCTGCGAATCAACAAGAGGATTTTGACCTTCATTGGTCTGAATACCACAAGTAAAGAGTGCCAAAGACACACTAGTAAATGCGAAGAAAGAAAACTAATCAAACATAAAAAGATTAGGACAATTTCATTATTTTTAATCCAAATAGTATTTCATTCTAAAATAAGGAAAACCAACTGTTTTCTTTTAAGAGGCGGTTCTTTCATGTATTATTTTTCAACTAGAAATAATTTGTCTATGTTGGAACCACTGCAAAATGTCACAAAGGGAAAACTACATTGACACGCACAACCTGCAGTGACATTATCAAGGCTTCAGTCCCTCTTTGAGCTTTAAAACCCTCNTTAAAACCCCCCACCCCCTTTTTTTTTTTTTGGTTTAGCTGGAAAAAATTGCTGAGGCATATCTAAAGCTGAGTATATGTCAAAAAAACCCCAAAAGCCACAACAAAACCCAAACCCAAACAAAAAAACCAAACACCACAGAAATAAAAATGATCTCCAAAGTCATATTCTGCACAATCAGCAATAAACCCCAAGACTCATACATTAACTACGAGACTATTCTTCCCAGCAGTCAGAAATGAGCTGCTGATTGCAACAGCAATGGAGACATGCTTGAGAGCATGAGGACTCCTGGCCCTTTGAACAGTCATGGGAGTCTGAGTTAGATACAGACAGCAGCACCACTCATGCATCCTCCACTTAATCAGCTTTGCATCACAACTTTTCTCCTGCATGCTGCTGTATACACCACCAGCCTCGTGAAGACTAAGACTCAAGATCTCCGCAAACTTGTAAGGTTGAAAATATCCTCAACAACTTCTGCTCTTGCTCGGCATTTCAAGATGGAAGTGAAATCTACTGCAACAAGCCCAGCCTGGATATGCAGAGCTAACAAAAGTGGCACAATGCACGGTATTTCTATTACAAAACCTCTGCTCCAAGGGACTGAAGTACAACTGTAATTAATCACTGCAGGATGGAGCTAGGCAAGTGAGCAGTCCAAATACTGCATATTATTCTTCTTTCAGTGAATCTGAAAATGTTGCACCTATATGTGGAACACTGGGCAGATAACTCCGGGGCCTTGAGATTATTTCCTTTTCCATGTTAATAAAAATATATTTTACAGCAAAAAGTGGCATACAACAGGGATTTGTAGCAATGGAATCTCAACAAATGAAAATGCTACAACCGAATTAAAGCCTGTCTACCTCTGCTCCCATGTCTCAATCAAAGGTCCTTTATTTATCTCTTCCCTCAATTATTAGTTTGTGGGCTGCAGGTTTTTTTCCACACAAAATTTAGTCTTTTTCTCATGTCCGTAAACTGCTCCAGTGCCACAGAATTCCTTCGCAGAGAGACATTTGTGGTGCTCCGTGAGTCTGGGCTTTAAAACATGGTCCAGGATATGCATGCATCTTAAAGTCCATTTTATGATGGTGGCTCTTGTGTCTGCTCTGACTCATGCTGGTGTTCTGGTAGAAGCTGTGCTGTCAACAATGTCTTGATATTTTTTCAGTGGTTTTTTCCACCTACCCTCACTGATCATCTGTGTCCCCTATATCCAGACCACCTAGTTAAATCTCTTCCTGCAGCCACAGCATCACAAAAAAACCAAAGCAAAAAAACCCCACCAAAAAACCCCACAACAAAATCAATATACTCTGCAGTAGGTTCAAACCTGTTTCCCAAGGGGGTGGGACAGGAAAAGCCATTCCCAGATTCCCAGAGACTGGGTCTGGTTTGCAGGACTAGATTTACCTGAGTTTTTTGTTCTGAGTCATTCTGGATGGAGGAAATCTCTGGTAAATTCATTGATGTCAAAGTAACCATGAGACAAATGTAACCCGGACAGTGTAAATGCAAGAAACACTTGATCTGTTGTATGGCACATAATCAGATACTGTGGAAGATGATGGTCAACTTACACACTATTTATAGCGTGTAAAAATAGACCCTCTAATTGAAGCAACTGTGACCTCAACCTGTGGCCAGTGTGCCAAGGGAGCTGATTCTCCCCCT
>WEIS01019560.1:0-13488 GCA_013389965.1 Todus mexicanus | reverse complement strand
GATTTCATAAATAAATACCCCGCGTATTGACGTCAGTGTAGGCCTTGAGAAATAATACTCCTGCCGCTTTCTTTGCTAAGCATGGGGGATGGAGGGGAGAGGGAGGAGAAACAGAAGCAACAACGTCTTGGAAGATGAAGTCTTAATATTCTCTTAATTGCCTCCCTCCCTTTGCAGCTCTGCCCCAGCTGGGAAGGAAACAAAGATTACCATTATCAGTGTGCCCTTCTGGCTTGGGACAGCAGAATCCAGAATCTGAAATGCCTGTTCCTGGTGATTTTTTTTTCTAGTGAGGGGCGATGATGCAGGGATACTCTGTCCTAGAAGTTGGAGGGGTATCCTCAGAGGTGCCTGTGCTCCTCACACAGAGCTTAAGAAAATTGGACACAAAATACTGGCAGAGCTTGGATTTGCACCTTGGTGAAAGGAAGGAGATGATTCCTTCATCCAGGCAGAGAGGACAAAAGACAAGGTTCTCATTTGAACAGGTATCATCACGGGTGGCTTCATCTGGTCAGTAAGAGATGGTTTCTAGCCACCAGAAGTGATAAGGCACCATTGCCCTGCCAGTAGAGGCAATGAGACAAGAAACCTGGGTGCTTAGGGGGAAGACTTCTATTAATACACGATTTGTTTTTTGGTTTAATAATGTTTGTTTGCAACAATAAGTTTTAGAACAAGACTCCCAGGTCTTGACTCCCTTCCTACATCAGCTCCTTTCGACACAGCTGAAGGATGTCATCTTGTACAGGTGAAGCATGGCCTTCATCTAAACAAACTGGTGGGAGAACAGGGAGGCAAAGAGATTGTCCCAGCACCTCTCCCATGGAAAAGCATCTAAATCCTTTGTTTCACTTTTTAATCATTGGTATTATTTCATCTCACTCTCCTAAAATTGCTAGCTATGCTCTTTCTAAAGCCAGCCAACAAAGCAGCACAGACCTGTCCCTGAAATAGATGAGAGAACTTTGAAAAAACATTGCAAGCTGAATTTATCTGTAGTAATTTTGAGAAGTGAAGCAGGTATTTCATTACAGGTGACAGGGTGTGAGGGCTGCGCTTGCCTCTGCTGCTGCTACCTGTGAATTACTCTGATACTGGAACAGCGTCTTTTTCCCATCTGGAACTGTCATATGTTTAATGTTTTCTGGCCCATGCTGTTTGTTGTGTTGCTCTTTGGAGAACATATATAGAGATGGACCCTCTATCACTCTATCGGTGCTCACCCCCGATCGCTGCTGTGTGTTGTCCCTGGCCTGGAAACCCAAACCCAGGGCTGTGAGCAACCAGCTTAAGACCAAAACAGCCCAGAGATTTTCACAGAATCTCAGACTGCTTTGGGCTGGAAGGCACCTTTAAAGGACATCTAGTCCACTCCCCCTGCACTGAGCAGGGACATTCACAACTAGAGCAGGTTGCTCAGAGCCCTGGCCAACTTCACCTGCAATGGTGCCAGGGATAGGGCAATTCTGAGGGCCAAGTTTGACCTCCCACGCTGTCGGAGCTGAAAAACACCTTAGTTGAGCCTTTTTCTGCCTCCAGGCTGCTGCTGGCGGCTGAGCCAGAGCCTGGCAGGTTGGAAACCTCAGCGTTCAACGCGCTGTTGGCAGACAGAAGGAATAGGCAGGGAAAGAGGCTCTCGCAGGGCTCTCTGCAAATGCTGACATGATTTTAATGAGCAAGTGCATTCCTCGGGGCGTGCACAGCTGGGAGCGCAGCAGTGAAGCCAGCCAAGATTCCTGCCAGGACCGGTGCCTCTCCAGCAGGTTGAAGTCACGTCTGCTGCAGCCTGCTGCCCGCTGCCAGCCAGAGAATCCTTTGGTGCCCTAGAGCCAGCCCCAGCCCCTCGGTGGCAATAACGGAGCCCTCCGAGGACACAGGTTCTGTTTGTCTTTGCAAAGCGCGTTTTCCCTTTTGCTGGCACTGGAAGCCAAGGAGTTGCTCTTCTCCCCCAAGCCTAAGGGTGTTTTAGGGCTCACCTGCTATTTAAAAAAGAAATAAAGTGAAGGGTGAGGGACACGATCCCAGATGCCAGGAGGTTGTTGTAGCAGCTTTGCTTTATTGGTACCACTTTACAAATGCGAAGTGCACCGGGTGCAGAAGCCACCTGGGTCTGACCTTCCCCTGAGTGCACGCAAATGAAATCACTCAAGACACATCCACACCTCTCTCAGGCCTCCCCGCAGCTCGTAAACCATCAGCGGACAATAATCTGTGTAAGAAGAAAAATAGGTGTGTTTTAGAAAGCAATGAACATGGTTATTCCCTTCATATAGTGTGGCTTTGTACACCACTGAAGGATGGAGCATTCCAGAGCAGGCAGGATGAAGGGATGAAGCTGCTCTGAGACACAGAGGTGGAGGCACTAGCACAATTCACTGAAAGCTGGGAAAACAGCTCAGCTGCTTTCTGGATTTAAATAAAAAAACCCTCAGGAATAAGGTAGAAGGGAAAAAGAAGGAGAAGTATTTGTTGATTTGCTTTTTTTCCCCTCCCTATATCTCCCTGTATCCAGGCAAAGCCAGAGACACTGGAAAAACACCCTTGGAAGAGATGCTTTATACAAAAAACATTTGGCCTTTGCTCCCTGCAAAGCTGCACGATAATACTGAGACCCTGGGTGCCAGAGCTGGGGCTGGGGTAGGATGAGAGGGGGACTTTTCCTGTCCTTCCTGGGGCTCTCAGCAGCATTTAGAACTCCTCTGCTGAAATTATCCTTTGCCTTCCCATCCTCTTGCCTGTCAGCAGAGCAGCAGGATCAACCGGGCTGTCCCTGGACTAGCTGGGCTGGATGTGGAGGTGCACTGGGTGCCCAAACACAGAATGACAGAATCACAGAATAATTAAGGCTGGAAAAGACCTCTGAGATCATCGAGTCCAGCTTATGACCTAATACCACCACATCAGCTAAATCATCCCACTAAGTGCGGCATCCAGTCTTTTCTTAAACACCTCCAGGGAAGGTGACTCCACCCCCTCCCTGGGCAGCCCATTCCAGTGTTTTATCCCTCTTTCTGTGAGGAAGAGCTTCCGAATATCCAACCTAAACCTCCCCTGGTGCAGCTTCAGGCCGGGCCCTCTCATCCTGGCACTACTTGACTGAGAGAAGAACCCATCCCCCGCCGGCCTACACCTTCCCTTCAGGGAGTTGTAGAGAGTGATAAGGTCCCCTCTGAGTCTCCTCTTCTCCAGGCTGAACAGCCCCAGCTCCCTCAGCCTCTCCTCATAAGATTTCCCCTCCAGTCCCTTCCCCAGTCTGGTCTCTCTCCTCTGGACCCGCTCCAGCACCTCAAGATCCTTCTTGCAGTGAGGGGCCCAGAGCTGCCCCCAGTGCTCGAGGTGAGGCCTCTCCAGCGCCGAGTCCAGGGGCAGAATTCCATCCCTAGTCCTGCTGGCCACACTATTCCTGACACAGGCCAAGATACCGTTGCCCTTCCGTGCCCCCTGGGCACAGCTGGCTCCTGTTCAGCCGCTGCCAACCAGCACTGCCAGGTCCCTCTCTGCCGGGCCGCTCTCCAGCCACTCATCCCCCAGTCTGTAGCGATACAGGGGGTTGTTGTGGCCAAAGTGTAGGACCCTGACAGTTGTACCCTCCAGAGATCATTGCTGGTCACCACTGCAGCCTCCCATGCTTCTGAAATCCAGCAGCTAAGCTCTTGGAGCTGTGTCTTCATGTGGAGGCATCACAACGAGAATCGGAGTCAATTCTGCTCATCCATCTGCACATGCCTCAGTGCATGAAGAAAAGAGCTCGTTTGGTTCCCTAAAAACTTGAGAGACTCTATCCACCCCAAAAAAAACAGAGAAGCACCATCTACGAGGCAACCAAACCTAGAAACAACCTTTTTTTACCTCCTTTTTGGCTTTTTGGTCCATCTTCAGTTCCCACCCAGCTCTCGAGTCCCTGGGAACAGCCCAAACCCCAGTAAAAACTAAGCAAATCCCAACTGCCACTGAGAAAACCTCCCCAAAGCTCGCCAAGAATCACTGGGTACGTATTTATCTCAGCAAGTTTTTGAGGTGCCCACCACGCGATTGAGGTTTCAGGGTTGTGTTTAAGGGCACCTCAGCCTCTCTCTCAAGTTTGAGCCCCCAAGAGAGGAGCCACAATGTGCTCTGCTCCTCCATGAAGAGTAGTGCTTGGCCTGGCCCTTCTTCCCACCCAACTCTCACCCCAGAAGCAAAAAAATAAGTGAAAAGTAAAAGAAAAAGTCAAGGCTTCATATTCTGGATGGATATTTATTTGCTTAAACAGATTTTCTTTTTTTTTTTCTTTTTTTTTTTCTTTTTTTGGTACAAAGCATCCAGGAAAGCTTTTACTTATCTTTTTAAAAAATAAAAACTAAGTTTCTTTTAAAAAAAGACACATGAAAAGGAAAAAAAAAAAGTAAATTATTTGCAATCATTCTGGTTTTATTCTGCCTTCCCCACCCACTTCCCTTCCCCCCGCCCCCCGTTAATTTGGACCGATTTTCATTCTTTTCCATATATATTTAATAAAATAAATAAAGGATTTTCTTTGTTGTGTATTGCAGTGCCATTTTTTTTCTTCTTTTTTTTTAAAAAAACAAAGGCTTCATGGCTCAACATTGCAAGGTAATAACAAACAAAAAAAGGATTATACATTAAAATCCTCCCCCTCTCAAGACTGCCCCTAGCCCTCCCCCTCCAAACCACGAAATAGAATACAATTCAAGTAGTCTTTTTTTTTTTATGTTTTAAATGTATGGATATATAAGACAAAGCAAGTACAGAACTGGTTAACAGAGTGTCCCCATTTTATTAGCAAGTGAGAGTATATCAGAGGGAGATGTAATTGAGTCCCCCCCCTTTTTTTTACGGTTCCTAGACAGAGAATATATATTATTTTCAAACCAACCTATTTTACAGCCCCTCTGCCCATCTCTCGAACCCATCCGCTCACCGAGTCCCAAGCCTCAAGCCAGAGCCCGGCCTTTTTCCCCCGGTCCCGTGCAGCAGCCCCAGCCCGGGTGCAGCCCTCCTCAGCCTCAGCCTCAGCAAGGCGAGGGGGGCAGGGGGCACAGGGCAGGGACAGGGGGGGTCCAGCGAGAAGGACACAAAGGGCAAGAGAAGGAAAAGGAGACGGTGGTGCGCGGAGCTGGTGCTTCTGCAGGGGCTGGGCGGCGAAGGCCACCTGCGCCCACCCACCCAGCCGCTCGCCGGAGCGTGGGTGCGAGCAAGGCGTCAGGGTGAGGGGGAAAGCAGGGGGTCCCCTGCAGCAGGGCCTCGAGTTGTAACTGGCAACACCTTCACCATTCAAAAGAGTTTGCCTCTAGAACAGTTCCCTTTTAGTCTAAATCGTGGTGGTTTTGTTGTTTACGTTGGTTAAGAAAAAAATAAAATAAAATAAAATAAAGGACGCGTGTGGATGTATTTCTGTGTGTGCGTGCATCTGTGTACATGAGTAACAGCCAACTAGCTCAGATGGTCATGACCAAGCTATATTTCAGAAGAGAAAAGAAACACATTTATCACACTTTTCCTAAAACGAAAAGCTAAAATTTCAAGTTCAGTATTCGCTATCTTGTCCTTCCCTCCCCACCCTCCCTTGCTATTTCTGGTTTTTTTCCCTTCCAACTTACTTTAGCACCATAACACATTTTAAACATTACAATCCCTCTTCAGATACTACACAAAATGTCCCATAAAAATAGTGCTTTTTTTGCCAAAAAAGTTATATAATATATTATATATATAAATCAACTAAATCCGTGGCAAATGTGCAATGCAGACGCCTCCTCCATTTAAAGTGAGCATCAGAGCTCACTTTTTTCTTTTTGTTTTTTTTTTTCTTTTTCTTTTTCTTCTTTCCCCTTTCCTTTTTCTTCTCTTTCTCGCTTCCTCTCTCCTCTTCCTCTCTTTCTCACGTCAGCGATGATTTCAAAAAGGTGCAAGTCGATTTGGAATCTTGTCATGAAGCACACACACAAAAATGCAGATGGGGGCTCCTCGGAACTTCTTCTCAGGTACGTTTTTCTTTTAAAGGTGCAAAAGAAAGTTATAAAAATAAGAAAACCAAAAGCAAAAAAAAAAAAGAAGAAAAAAGTGGGGTGGGAATGAGGCGAAAAAATTATATCCCTCAATATTTCTCCCCATTTTATTGTTTCGTTTTTCACTTTATTGTCAAGAAAGACACGGAATGGACTCTTCTTCTCGAGAGAAAAAAAAAAAAGATTAAAAAGATATTTTAACTTCATATCCTTTTTCCCTCTTGCTCTTTCTTTTGTCTTCTGGCAGTGGCACTGGGGATGTCACGCAGCGCCCCGCAGCAACAAGTTCAAGTGCCAAACTGTCTCTTTGCAAGTTCAGGCTTGGAAATACCAGGGGGCGCGGGGGGAACGAAACAGGTCTGGGAAATGCAACAACCCTCCCCCCCCACCCCGAAAGGACGATGCCGCGGGAGCGGCGCTGCTCGACGATGCCGCCGCCGTCCCCTCCTTGCTGTGTCAGTTGTTTGGTTGGGGCCAGAGCGGCGTGAGGGTGCCCCATCGCCACCCCGCTTCTCGGCTCGGCGGCCCCGGGGATGGAGGGGCTCGGGGGCCAGGTCTCGTCAGTCCTCCCGCCCTCCCCCGGGAGATCAAAAATCGAGACGGCTGGTCAGGGTTCATTTCTGGGAACCAGCCGTTTCGGGGGAGGCTCGTGCAGCCGGAGGCCTCTGGCTGGGCAGGGAGATGAGGGGACGATGCAGCGCTTTGGCTTCCTCAGCCGCTTGCAGCCCCTCCGCCTGCCACCGGTACTGGCGAGCCCGCAGGATGCCGGGCACCTCCCGCTGCAGCCGCTGCGAGCTCTTCTTCTCCCACACGTTGTACTTGGAGTACTTGGCGTGCGAGGGTTTCTGGAAGCTCTCCTGCAAGGGCAAGGGATAGCAACATCAGCCTGAGCCGCAAGCCTGCCCGCCCTCTGCCCAGGGGTTCCCCTCTTTGAGCTCTGTCCACCCATGGAAACATTGTCCCATCCCTGTCCCCATTGCAGTGGAGGTTGTTGGGGGATCTGAGCAACCTGCTCTAGTTGCAGATGGCCCTGCTCCCTGCAGGGGGGTTGGATTAGATGAGCTTGAAATGTCCCTCCCAACTCAAACCAGCCCATGAATCTATCATCCAGCCCACCTCTGCTCCTCCTCCTTATTAAAAGCTGACTTTGTGCAGGGTAGTTCACAGGAGTTGCCAACAGCGGCCACCTCTCAAAGACTCTACAGGAGCAACAGACCCTGCAGCTGGGGCTTGTCCTCTCCCACTCATGGCCTTCCCATCTTCTCTCTCACTATTTATTTCAGAGAAGGGCCACTATCCCAGCTCAGACCCCTACCTTGTTGAGTGCTGGCAGGCCTGACAAGGAGGTGGCGGAGAGGTCGCGCTCAGACTTGACAGACTTGGCGCAGTAGGTTTCCAGCAGAGCCAGATCACAGCTCCGAAAGCAGCACTCCTCCACGATGCCCCGGTTGATCCGCCGGTTATTTCGTCCCACTGGTCTACCTGCAAGAGCAGAGACCCTGGTATTAGCCACCAACCCAGACTGGACCCTCTCTCCCACTCCATGGCAACCATCCTCTTGCAGTCACCCCTCCACCAGCCACCAGAGACCGGTGGGGCCCACACGCTTCAAAACCATCAGCGCTTCTTCCAAACCAGCCAACGAGCAGCCACAAACTGGCCAAGTTTCACATGAAGACTTTCCCAGACAGCTGCTGTTGATGCCAACAAGGCTCCCCGTGTGCGCTCGGCGCTAATTAGAGGTGCTTCATACGGTGCTGATTTATTCCCCTCCTATACCTCCGGCCTTTTTGGGTGCAGTTAAAGCGAAGGAGCTCGAGCCCAGCCCAGCTGCCGGCACTGCGCCGGTTACTGCGACTGTCTGCGATGTTGATCCTGGCAAGGGAGTTTTATTAGAAAGAAGCAGCGCGGCGCTGCGGCTGCCAACCTCCCCCCGTCGGGTCGACGCTCAGGCAGGTGAAGCGAACCAAGGCGGCTAAATTTTACCAGATGGGACAGCTCTGAGACAGCTGCAGAAAGAATACAGGCTCCTGCACCTGCCAAGAATAGCTATTAAACTTAATCTTTTAATAAGGGTTCCTCTCCCGTTTCTGCCGCCAGAAGGATGCAAAAGCCCATGTTTGGTGCAGCAACAGCCGAGCGCGTTTCATATCACCGTTTATCGATGGCCAAAGTACTCCAGAGGAAAAGCTCCCATCGGTTCTACTGGTTTTCCTCCCCCTCTTGAAATAAAAGAAGTGAGCAAACTTGAATTTCTGATGCAAAACAAATTTGCTCAGGAATTGTATCTTCCAAAATGTGAACCGGCCCAAAACAAAAGGATTTTCTCCACGCTTTTGGGTGCAGCATGTTGTGCACTTCTGCTGCTGTGGGGTTTGCAGGCAGCGCTCTGCACACTGCCATGAGCACCGTTTCCCACTGCAAGGTGCTCTGAGGGAGGTGAGCAGAGCCTGGCACCAGCTGGGCTTGCAAACGGGAGCCGGTACCACATCCCAGCCAGAAGAATTTGGGCGTGGGAAAAACTGAGAGCGAGTGGCAGATGCGCAATGCCTGCACCGCTCTTCACGTTGTGCTGAGCCCTCACGTCCCAAGCTGGCCTGCAGCAACGCACAAAATAGTCCACACTGGCCTTGGGCATGACCTACAATCCCTCCCTGCTCTCCAGATGAAGCAGGCACTCAAGCCCTGGTGAAGACTTAAGAGCCCTGGTGTGCAAAGTGCTGATCAGTTTTCCTGGAGGGTACCCTCATCCCAGTGCCCACCCAAAGTGCCTCAGGACACAGCGCAAAGCACCGGAGTTCTCTGCTCCTGCACTGCAGCCCCACGTGTGAAAAGCAGCCCCAGCTCCAACAGGTTCCAGAAAGACATGAACATGTTCAAGCAGGGCCAGAGCAGGCCACAAAAATGATGCGAGGGCTGGAACCCCTCTGCTGGGGGCCCAGGCTGAGAGAGTTGGGCTCGTTCAGCCTGGAGAGGCTCTGGGAAGACCTTCTTGGGGTCTTTCAGTGCTTCAAGGAGCCTGTCAGAAAGATGGGGACAGACTTTTGAGCAGGGCCTGTTGGGACAGGACAAGGGAGGATAGTTTTAAACTACAAGTGGAGAGATTTACACTGGATAGAGTGAAGAATTTTTTTACGCTGAGGGTGGTGAGAGCCTGGCCCAGGTCATCCCAAGAGGTGGTCGCTGCCCCATCCCTGTCCCCATTGCAGGGGAGGTTGCTGGGGGCTCTGAGCAACCTGCTCTAGTTGCACATGTCTCTGCTCCTGACAAGGCAGTTGGACTAAATGACCTTGAATGGTCCCTTCCCACCCAAACCATGATTCTATGATTCCATGACACATGCAATGCAAACACACATGTTCAACACAGCCCTGCATGCTCACTGCAGTCCCGTGTGTGCAATGGTGACCTGCAAACCCCGCAACCAAACCTCACCACAGGCTCTGCAGCAGTGAAGCCCCTGGCAGGAGGGACCAGAGTCATTCCAAGTGCTCTATTTTCCACACTTGTCCCCCTCTCTGTCCCACCCTCCTTTGGTTTTTCTTTCTCTCTGGGAAAATTTCAGGGACGACCTTTTAGCCAGTCCTGCAAGAGGTCAGAAGGATGGCTCAGCAAAGGGAGCACTGTCAGGAGTTCAATTTTCTCTCTAGGAATGGTTGTGGCTGGATTGCTGGATGGAGCCTTCCCTCAAAAGGCAGGGTGGGTGTGTTGGGTGCCTGCAGCCGTACAAGTGATGCTAGTGCAGGCAATCTGCGTGGCAACGCCCAAGGGAGACGGGGAAGAGGAGCCAATGTGGGGCCATGTGCATGCTTCTTTTCTACACATGTGATGCCCAGCAAGGTCTGTGGGAGACATGCTCTGCCACTGACATCCCACACCACATACAGCCCCTGCTCAGCACCTATTGATGCACATGCAGGGCAGGTTGCTGAACCATCAGGCTGCTCCAGAAAGGCGTCCTCAGCATGGACAGAAGGGGAGTTTAGAAAGAAAAAAGTAAAAATCCAAGTCACCCCCTCTCGCGAGCACATCCCCAGAGGGCTGCGTTCACACTCCCGCTGAACAGAAGGTTGCACAAGTGACGATCAAGTTCAGGGAGAAGTTGAGGTTTTGAAAGGTTACACGTCTCTTCTCAAAACCAGAAGTTGCCCGCTTGCAGCTCTGAGTTTGTTTGGAAAGAAGAGGATGGGGAAAACCCAACAAGCAAAGCAGGACCATTTTCACCGCCCTGCCACCAAGGGCACCTTCTGGCACTGGAGTGCGTGGGAAGCTCACGGCAGGACATGTTTGTGAAGGCCCAGGTGTGGCAGCGCTGGGGTGAGCTCCTGGCAGGGAGCAGCACAGTGCCATAGCCACTTCCTCCCCCCACACGTGTGGACCCCAGCCCCATCGCACTACCCCTTCTCTCTTGCATAAAGCTGCTGCGTGTCGTTCCTGTTCCCATTCCCTGCTGCCAGCTCAGCTGCCACGGTCCGATAGGGCACATCTCCCATTACATAATTGTCCGTACACATCTCGCCAAATGCCGACACAATCCTCTGCAGGAGTTACTTTGCAAATAAAAAAATAAAAAAAAATCCAGGCAAACACAACAAACAGGGATTTAGTCCCAGAAAGCACCTGGAGACAACAAGCCCGGGGAGTGACGCCAGGGCAGGGCTGGTTAACAGCAACATCGCTGCTGACCTGGATTGGGAAAAGGGTTTGTTCCACAACACCATTAACGTACGGACTAAAGGTTGAATTTCCTGGCTTTTGCCCGTGGGTGGCTTCTTGCTTCGCCACTGCGGCCAAACCCAGGGAGAGTTTTGCTGCCACATCCCTTGCCCGCCAGGGAGAGCTGTGCGGGCAGCAGGGCACATCAGCCACTTCTCAGCACAGCAACGACTGCCTCCTCTCTCGGCCTTTGATGAATGGCTGCACTTTCTTTTTCCCCAAACTGTGCTCCACCAAACCCTCTGCAGCTCTGCTGAGGGGCCCAGTGATGCAAAACCTGGTGATGCAAAACTCAGCAGTGCAAAGCACGGTGATGTAAAGCTCTGCAGCTCCCGGGATTATTCCCATCCAGCACCACGCTATCCTGACAGGGAGAACTGAGCATCCAAGTGGTGGTGCAAAGCCAAACCAGCTCCCAGAAGAACCCAGAGGCTGTATACCTGCAACTCAGCTATGCCTCTGCATTGAAGGTGGTGGCATCGCCACAGCCACAGGGGGACAAGAGGGTCCCTTCCCTGGCATCACCACCCTGCTGCTCTGGGCTTCCCACCCTCACCAGAGCCGGACAGATGCCATGGGGTGCGCGGTGCCGGTGCCACCCTGGCCGGGTCCCCTCTCGTCCGGTCAATCAGGCGGCAAGCCGAGTGGAAGGGGACTTTGGGTGTAAACAGTCCCCTCGCCCCTGTCGCAGGAATGTCGGGAGCAACAAGGGGGCCTTTGTGCGGCACCGGGCCCCGTCCCAGTGCCCCCGGCCTGGCCCTCCCCCACCCCGGCACCGCACTTTCCCCCCTGCTTTTTCCTAGTATTATTCGGAGGAGCGGCGGGCGCGCAAGAATGTGCCCCGTCAGCACAAGCGGCTGCAAAGAGCTAAATTCTTATCAGCTGTTGGAAAGGAGGAAACAGGAGCTGTTGTTTACAGAGAAGTCGGACGCCTCTCCCCCTGCAGCCCCTTCTCCCCTCCCTGCCAGCATCGCATGACAGCAGCTCCGAGGCTGGGGCTTCATCTCAACCTGTCCCGCTTTTTCACTTGAGGTTGCACTCAGCATCCCTCGATGGGACGTAGGTGGGTGCCGGGGAGCAGCGAGAGGGGTCCCAACCTCCCCACAGAACCACAGCAGGATGTCACCACCTTACTGGCACCTGCGAGCCAACCCCAGAAGCCTTAAAAGTCATGGAGGGAAAGAATCGAAGCAGAAGCAGAGCATAAAGCACACACAACTCCAGCTGCAGCTTGCCCAAGCACCCCTGGGATGTGGGGATGGACCTAACCCTTGACATGTGCTGCATATTACTGTGCCCACCCCGCATCCCACGGCCAGGTGACCCTGGTGCCACTGGCTCCTGCCGCTCTCGGGGCAGCTCTTTTGCAGCCCAGCTCTTGGAGGCAGCTTCAACACCCTCAGCCTCGAGCACCTGCCAACTACGATGGCTCCAAGCGCACCTTGGGGGCTGGGGCTTGCTCCCCCCACCAACAGACAGATGGGTACCCCAGTTATCAGGAGGTGCACCCTTCTCAGTCTAGGCTGCATATTTCCCTGTCGCCAAATGCTGGAGGGGGGATGAAACACCATCCGCACACTGCATCCCCTTGCACGGATGCGATCAGCGCGGTATTTCAGCGCTAGCTTCACTCACTAAGTGCTCCCTTGTAAGAACGCAGAGCATCAATGAAGTACCTAAAGCGCTACTGCTGCAGAGAAATGATAATCGATTTTTATACCACTTTTGTTTTTTCCAAGATTAGCAGTCAGGGGGTTGCGACAAGGCCTGTCCAGCAAGCACGGCCCACCTGTACCTGTGGGACAACATCACCCATACGAACGACCACCTTAGCGCAGGTTGCTCATCAGGTCGCACATCCCATCCTGAGAAGCACTCATGAGAAACCCAAGCCCGGTTTTAACACATAAACCTGCGATTGTGTGACATAACTCTTCCCTATCGAGCCTGAACGGTGACAATAATACAGCCACGAGGGTTTAGGAGTTAAAATTAATACGGTTAGGAGAATTAATCACTTTATTAGGTCAACTGATGGAGGTAGAGGGAAAAAATGAGGTGAGGTGGGGATGGCCAAACCCTTTGCCAAATAGAGGCATCTCCCAAACATCTTCAGACTCGCAGGGCACAGGCTGAAATGCTGAAGGGGTTAAAATATGGAACTGTGGAAGACTGTGCTTCATCCTTCAGCATCTGGGCTCTCCAGAAATACTCAAGAAGAAGAAGGGAGGATGGAAGAGGACCAAAAACCAGAAAAAAGCAAGAATTCCCTTGCAAGCACCAGACCGGCCACTTGGCACTAAGCGACTTGTCTGCCTTCAAAAGTGTTTTTATTTTGGCCTATGCGGCTGGGTTATTTGAGGTGAAAGGAGGTCAGTTTGTCTGTAAAACAAAAGCCCCATTCCCTTTCATCCCCAGAGAGGGGGAGGAGGGAAGAGAAACCATGGGAGGCAGACGGGCACTCCTCTATATATAGAGGGAGAGGAAGAGGTGTGAGAGAGGGAGAGGAGCTCACCTCCTCGCTGCGCCAGTAAGGCCAGTCCCAGAGCCACCGCCTCGGCTGAGCTCTGGCACAGGGGTCATTGGTGGAAGAAAAGTGGAAGTGGGAGATGAGAAGAGGAAGGGCAAATCATGTGCCAACCCTCATCAAGCACCCAGGGCATACCCCAAAGTGCCGCCTGCCCACAGTCCCTGGAGGACCGGGAAAGAACAGAATCATGGAATGCTTTCGGTTGGTAGGACCTTTCAACCTCATCTAGTC
>WEIS01019550.1:0-10904 GCA_013389965.1 Todus mexicanus | reverse complement strand
CTTTTTTTTTTTTTCCCCTTCCACTTCAGGTGGTTTTTTTTAGAGGATCAGTTATAAAAAGCTCTAGATTGTATTTTCTGTATGTTTCATTTTTTTTAAAGCAAACTTGCAGTGTTACGGTCGCAGTGGAAATGGAACAATTTGTCATGTTGTGTAGCACTGCGATTGTATTTATTGGTGACACAGCTCCCCAGCTCTTCAAGGTTGATTGAAAGTACATTGACTTTAAAAAAATGTCAAAGTGCAGATGCAGAAAACCGGTCATTCATGACATTGTAACTGAAACCTCCAGCGGTGAAATAATGAGAGAAAATTCTACAAAAATACAGTGGGCTTCGAGAAAACAATGTGATTATTTTCAGGTGCAGGGTGAAGGGTAATTGGGAGGCAGTTGTCATCCTGAGCACATTTTTAAGGTGCAGGTTGTTTTACTTCACTGTTTCTGATATTTTGTACTTTAGTCCTAGTTTGCGGCAGAGAGCTTAAGATATCTTATTTTCTTGAAGCAAGGTCCTTCTGACTCAGATGTAACCACATTTGCAAGCGGTAGGGGAAGCTAACACAGCTGCTGCGCCTGTTAAACTCGTTCTGGACAAAAAGAAGTTGGTTTGGGTTTGTTTCTTGTTTCCAAAATCTCGATGTTTGTTTTATGTGTTGCTATTAAAATTTTAATGTAACAGCGGTTAGCTTTTTAGGATGCAGTATTTTGATATGATAAACCTCAGGTGCTAAGGAACGCTAACATCAGGTCAATTAGGATTGTGAATCATAGCCGTTCGACATTGATTTTAGCCAGCTGTAAGGGTTTACGTGGAGGGGAGGGTTGGTTTTTTCACACTTTAAAGAAAAGAAATGGTAAAAGAGAGGAAAATAGAAGTCAGTAGGACTTGGAATTGACACTTTTCATCTGTTAAATAGTCAGAGAGATTTGTTACTTAACAGTTACAGTAGGAATGCAGACTTCTGCGGCTGCAGTTAAACAAAAGTAGTAGAAGAGCTACCTCAACATGAACAAGGGAAGAAAAAAGCAGCAATAAAAGGACAGCAGAAGAAAAATAAGCTGTCATTTTTGGAATATGTCCTCCATGTGGACCAGAGACAGGGCAATGAATCAACACATCATTGTCGTCTTGGTGGCAGAAGACCTCCCAAGATGAGTGATTGAACAAAGCAAGCAATACTGGCAGAGGTGACAGAAAAGGAATATACAGCTTCTGGACTGAAAGCAACTTGGCTAAAGATTTTCAGAGGCACAAGGGGCACACGGACACAGAATTAAACTGTAAAGCTCCGCTGCACCCCTGATACCTTGTTAATGTGTGAATAGAGGAGGTACTTGGTGGTATGCACATGCTTTTCTCTTTTCCCTAGTTTCTACAAGAGACTGGGAGTTGGTGCACCTTCCAGTTCATCCCCCAGGCCGCTGCTTATCAGAGGCAGAAGGAAAAACCTATTTAATTTACTTACTGTAATATAGCAGCAGCAGAAGGCAACATTTACTGATATAGAATGAAGACAAGAAAAGAGGATTAGTTTTGTGATCTGATATCTTTCAGCTCCCCAGGCCTGGCTTGAATTCTAAGAGCTATGACAGGTAATGAGATACCAGAACTTAAAACTACATTATCCTGATTTATCAGATACTTTCCTCTCAGCACTTTGCTCTACTTAAGGACCCCTGAAGCCAGAGATTATTCCTGTGTACACCAACAAAAAGCGTGGAATCGCAGCTTTGAAGCACTGCATATCGGTTCCTAACTCAGGCAGTATCAGGCTTAAAACTTTCATTAATTCCTCAAACTTAGAACACATTGGTGGTGGTGTGGTTTGTGGTTTGTTTTTTTTCTTGCTACTACATTGTAAGCAGAAAACATGTTCCTAAATCCTGTGATAAGGAACAACTGTTGAGTGCAAGGGCAACCAGCACGAGCTATGAGAAAGAGGCAGATAAAAATGAGAGTTCAAAGCTACCCAAGTGCTAGATAAGCCTGCACCTCTCATTAATGTCTCTGTTTCTACAACACACAAGTAACTCATAGAGTCTCCGAATTTTTTTCTGGAAGAACCCATTTCTCCCCACTGGCAACGCAAAGATCCTCTAGAGGTTGTTCTTCCTATATGCATCCTGCAGATGCCTGGATCTATACAGCGAAAACACTTCCCCAAATGCCAGCGAATCATGTCTGAAGCTGAATAATCACATATCTCTCATAAATTCACATTAGAAATTACTTCATCGTGGAAGAGCCTGAAAGAATTTTTTTAGCTACCAGAGAAATGACAAGTGCGGACATAGAAAGAATTAGAAACCTGAAGGAAAAGAAAAATGCAAATTTACTGTTGCCTTTGGTTGATGCAAGTCTATTAAAGGAAGAGGAGCACTGGCTTCCTCATGTATGAAATAAATTTGTTTCCAAGTATTTGATACCTTGATCATTGCAATGATTTGATTTGACTCTAGTAAAAAGAAACCAAAGTGTGTCGAAGAAGACATCAGGTATGTATATTCTACTAATTCAAAGAGGAATCGGAAATAGAAATTTTGGGATGTTACAAACAACTGCGGCCTGATTAAATAAACTCTGCTAGGCACGCAACGTTATCCGAACATATTAGAGCATAATGAAAGTTGGTGGGAAATGCACAGCACATTAAGTCACCTGTAAAGAAATACTAATAAGATTATTGTTTTCATTTCACCTTTCAGCGTAGGCGTTAACTTCTATGAGTCAAGGAAGTCTGATCCTCATTTATATGAATTAGTTTTATGACTTAAATGAAGTATCAAATTAACTTCCCTTGGAATTATTTAGTATCTTCCAACACAAATAAACAACTTGGAAAGAACAGATATTAAGCTACTTGAATGACTGGAAAAGTGTGAAANGCCCAGCCAAACCCAATACAAAAAGTCATATGCTTTCTTATACATAATTTCTGAGGAAAGAGCCTAAACCCATTTTGTTATAAAGTTTTCCATGTTTATTGGCATATCTCTTCTGTTCTAGGCTTTGTTGCCTTCATTGGATTGTAGCTATGTGTGCAATTACATTTGTTCACACAGTCATTCTGGGAATGGAGCCCTGCAAGATACAAGCCAAGCTGAGTGTGTGGAAAGAAAGGAAGCGCTTTAGCTTTCATTTCTTTTCCAAGGCATAGACAGGATTTTACAGCAGTTCCCAAGCTTGTTCACCATGACATTTCCTTGTTGGAGTTCTAATTCTCTCCTTACTCACAGCTTCTTTTCAGACAGCTGCCTACTATGTGCTGCTTTTTCCTCTCCTTCACCACCCTTGTTTCTTAGGAGGACTGATCCCAAGGTTCAACAGTCACCAATTAGTCACTTTAGAGAATGGGATGAGATGGAGTTCTGCTGGTATACAGGTTGGTTTGCATCATAAAGGGTCTATTTTTCTGCATTCACTGTTGACCACAAGACACATGTGGCTATCCTCATTTGGCCAGATGCCTCCAAATCTTACTTACTGATGGTGGTGAATTCCTGTGTAAGGCTCTAAGGGCTGAACAAGAAAATGATTGAGGTAGGTATTTTGGTGACAGCAGACACAGATAAGGCTTTCTTAGCTTTAGCCTTCACTCTTTTAGTCTCCCAAGCCTCTGTGCTTGAAGGTACGGTTCAAGGATGAGAAGAAGAGGATAAAGATTGAGTCAGGCGAGGTTCAGTCAGTCAGGTGAGAGAACTAGACCTGTTCCAGTTGATAGAACCTGACGGGCTGCACCTGAGGATGCTGAGAGAACTGGTAATATCCTTGCAAGGCCACTCTCTACCATCTTTTAAGAGTTGTGAAGATTATAGGAGGCTACCTCAGTGACTGGAGAAATGCAGATGTTATAGTCATCTTCACAACAGGCCATAAAATCGTAGATCTGAAAGTCCCAGTTCAGGCTCTCAGAATATCACGAAGAAAATCTGCTTGGAAGCCATTTTTGGTCATCTGTTGAAGAAGAAGGTTACTGAGAACAGGCAACATGGATTTACCAAAGAGAAATCATGCTTGACGAACCTGATTGCTGTGGACAAGGAAAGAGCAAAATGAATAAAAAATAAATCAGGCCATTACATGGGGGAATTATTCATGGATTAAAGTTCCGGTTGCATAAAATTCCATTCTCATGGTTGCAGAAGTGTCATTAAATCCCACTGATTTGCCTAGCTTTAGATTTAAGCTACCATTAAAGCTGCCTAAAAGTCTTCTCCTGTGCAGTTCCAGCAAAGGAGATTAAGGTCTGTGTTGCACTGAGTTGGTTCTGTGACGGGTACCATGGCGATGCAAATTCACTTAAGCTGCTCTCCATAAACTGTATAGTCCATGGGAACCATGAAATATCAACGTGACATTTATTGGGGAAAAAAAATTGAATTTGTTTTTGAAGCTTCTGAGTTGGCACAGATGTGGAACTCTCCGTCTTGTGTAGTAAAATATTCACTTTGAATACTTTAGTATTCCCAAGGCTCATCGATTATTGTAAAGTGCAATTTTACACAGCCATACTGATATTAGTCACAAATATGACTCTCATTAATATTTTTTTTTCTCCAGTTAATTATGTACTGAAATAGTATGAAATTGCAAAAGCTTGAGACAAGGTCAATCTAATTTCTTGGTGACGTGGAAAGTATTCATTTCTCATAAGGAGTTCTGGGTTTGAGATCTCAGAGTTTGATCATTTAGCTAATTACACCATTAATTTACATGCAACAGTTCCTTGTTAAAGCCTGTCTGACGTTAGATTTTTTTCACTGATATTTCCTGTTTTACATTTAATCCTGCTTGAAGCTCTATTTCAAATCAGTATCAAATTTTGGTAACACATGACAGGGCACATGATAGGTTTTGCAGCCCTTGTTGAACCAAGTGCCATTCTATGAGCTCACCTTCAATATTTTCATTTCCTTCCATGTCCACAGATACTACAATAACTTATTTGCAGTGTTAAGTACCACTGAAAGCACTCATCTCTGATCTTATTTTTTGCATGCCTACTCAGAGGATTTGAGAAGCTCTTGTATTCCTGTTTTGTTCATAAAAGAGATTTTTGAGATAAGAGATTAATAACATCTTTACTCGTTGTTGCGGTATTAAAATGTGAAAATTAGTTTGAAATATCATATTAAGACACTAGTGGAAGCTTTCACTGTAACAACTACCAGTGCACAGTCTTTAAATCTTTCATTAAATATGTAGGGGTGAGGAGGAAAAGGAAAGAAAAGCGGTTAAGAATTTGTAATTAAAAGAGGTGAGCAAAGCTTTTCATTTTTTAATTTTATTTTTTTGAGGGGGTTTTGTTAAATATATCCATTTCCACTTTCATTTTAACATGAAAAACTTCTCCTTTTATCTGACAGTTTTCATTTCATATCGACAATCTTTTTCTTGGGATAAAGACAAAGCCAGGTTAGATAATCTTGAGCTGTTGTTGAACTTCCCTCTAAAAGAAAGCAGGATGATCTTAGATAAATAAAACAGTAGGAAGAACCATACCAGAGATAGAAAAATGGAAATGGTTTTCTTCTATTTGAAGCTTACAGATGGATATTACTGACACAGCATCAGGTCTTAGCAGCCAGTTTGAGGCCTGAGAAACTTCTCCCAGTGTCAATCTGTTAAAGTCATTGCTTTTTATTTGCACTTCTAGCCGTACATTCCTAGCAGTAATAGAAGAAATAGAATTGATTTGGCAACCTGAGCCGTGCTATTAGTCAGGAATCAGAAACAAAAAAGAATAGGGGGGAAAAAAATCAAACATGAAAAGAATAAGCTGGGAGGAAAATGATGCATCAGGGAGGGGAAAACAGCAGAGCACCGAGTGTCATATCCTAAATGAAACCTAGGATTTAGCCAAAGCAATTTTCCACCCTCTAAAAAACACATTCTATAATGAGACCTAGAAGAGCGAGTAGAGAGCTAATTCTTTTTTAAGAAGCCTTTTAATGATTAGATATTTAGTTGCTATCTGGAGAACAAACCCCAAATCCCAAAATTCCCTAGAAAAATAAAAGAGCTTAACCCTGATTACGGGGCAGTTCACACATCTGCTGCGTCAGTCCCGTGGGTGGTGATGGTGCCCCATCCTGACGCAGCCCAAATGTCACGAGTGGAGATAGAGAGGTCTGCAAGATCACATTTTTGAGAAGCTGTGATAGAACCAGAAGCTCCTGGTTCCTTCCTAGCCAACCAGGCAGGCAGCCAAATGGACATAAGCTTAACTGCACCGCTCTTTCATCAGTCTCTTGGACAGACTGCTTGAAGAGTGAAAGATATGAAGAAATTCGGGTAAGCTGCGATGCATATGTTTTATGTAAGCGCTGTTGGAAGAGGATCAAAATTAAACTCTCTCTGGTTTTGATTTTGAAGGTACACAACAAAATAAAGGGTAAATATTTCATGGTTGATTTCAATGGGGATGATGAAGCTGCCTAGTATTAAATGCAGGAGATACTGCAGTGCAAAAGCAGCAACATCCCAGATTTCAAGGTCCTAATCCATTGCCTTGTTCTTTAAGAGATTCGCAAAAAACGGGGCACATCCAGCTTTTTATAACCAAACGTATTTACTGCCTATTTTTATTAATCATTCTTACGTCTCAAACATCAACGTAGGTGTAGAAACACATGACGCTCCAAACTTCTAATCATTCGTCTCAACGTGGAGGAATAATTACTGAAACAAAAGACGCTGAAATGACGGTGGGAAGTCTGACCTCCCTAAAGATAGTCTCCACGTAACTAGTCGTTTAGTAATTACCACAAGCATCATCATGTGATGGTGCACATGGGCAGTGGGTAACTGTGACAAGATATTTCTGAAGGAATGAAACACTCTTTTCTCTGAGAAAGACTCAGCACAACCTGCGCATGAAATCCCAGTGACAGAATTGCTCTTAAAAAGGCCAGAGAGAAAGGATGATGCTGGTTACTCAGAGCTGTGGAATTTTAATCCTGCCTACCTCATGCGGTGGGATCTGCTCCAGGTGATTAGATTCACCCCGCTTATCTTTAAGCAGTTTACCTTTAAAAGCTTGTATTTAGTGCTTATAAATGAGGAGCTGATATACCCTTGGTTTCTGCTATAGTAAAGGGAGAAATATCTTATATCTAAAAAGACAGTTCAGATCTTTGGTAAGATAGCATCCTCTGGAGATACTTTTTTACTGTGCTGCCTGCAGGAAAAGCCTGAAGCAATGGTGCCGCTGATAGGTGGCTTGATTAGATGATTAACCTTAGTTGGGATGAGCATATGTCTGAGAATACAGGTCTGGAACAAGTGCATGAGCCTGAGCTGGCTGAAACAAAAATAGACCCACCTCCCCATTGATATTTCCCACCGTAACTCTGTGGAAGAAGTTACTTCGTATGTAACCAACCATCTTTGGGGACAGGGAGCTAACATTTCCTAACACATTTCAATCTTAATGAGCTGGGTTAGCCAAAGCAGCCTTTATTAACCCTTCCTCAGGTGATTCTGATCCATGTGTTAAAGAGTGATGAAGGAGGAGTCATTATCTGGAGCAGCAGTTACTCCTCACTCCTGAGAAGCTCAATACCTGTGGTAGAGGAGCAGTGCAGCCACCTCAGATGTATCTGAAAGGGCTGCCAACTCAGAAACCCTGTAAAGATCACAGAATCGGAGAAGAGAAGAGACCTTTGAGATCATCTAGTCCAATTTTCGATCCAACACCACAAGCCCATCACCAAACCATATCCCTAAGCGATCTACAGAAATTCTTTCTTTTCTATTTGCAGGTGAGTGGTGGTTTTTTTCTTCATACTGATCACCCATATTTCTGAAAATTATTAATGTCAAGTTTAAATATCATTCCCTACATTTGATAGTTTTGAATAAAGGCAGCTTAAGCAGAACTGAATCTCTGTCTTGACTTTTTCCACGGAGCTAAGTTTGTGGAGCAATCAGTGGGAAGCAGTAATGACATAAACCAGTTATGTGCTTGATCAGACAAAACCCTGCATTTCTGAAATAGGTTTCTGTCCTGCACCAGAAAGGTGAAACGAGAGAGAGATGATGCAGGATAGTTTCTGGATCTCGGTGAGAATGATTTAATAAAATAGTTCTTTTAATAAGATAGACTAAAAAGAGGAATACAGATAGCAAGTAAATACCTCCCTTAGATTCTGAGCTCCCTGCATTTGTGCAGCGTGAGCTAGACCAGAAGTGGATCTTCCCACAGCACTCTATGCAGATACCTGCCGTGGCAGAAATTCCTCTTTTCTGGTCCTTCAAGCTATTATAGAACTTTCTTACAGGAACACAACTCTGTTTGTAAAGGATGCTTGCACGAGAACTTCTCACTGCATTTTTAGATAAAGGCAAGGCCACAGAGGTGGGGTAATTGTAGGTGCTGAGTGGGAGCTGCCCTGAAGTCTCCTCTATTGCTGGCTGAGTTTATCCTGTGTCCAAGAGATTTGTGCAGCACAGCTAAGCTTGAAGGTCATGCCTTACATGTAACACAGCACTGACTTCGTCCTGTTTGGGTTAACTCTTCTGTGGTTCGCTTACACCTCGTAGAATCATAGAACGTCAGGGGTTGGAAGGGACCTTGAAGAAACGTGTGTCAACAGAAATGAATGGATACTTCCTTAGCATCAAATCATTGTTGTTTAATGCTTAAAGCTCCATTTCAGGAGGTGCAACCCCTTACCCTTCTGAAAGCTGTTTCAGATGTGATCCAACTTCCACTGAAGCTAAGAAGACACTTTCTTACTGGGTAGAGACTTGTAGAATTTGTAATTGTAGAATTTGTACAAGAAATTGTAGAATTTTGTGGGCAACTTACAGCTTCTTCCCTAAAGTCTCCAAAAATTCCTTATTGTTTTCCCTGACATTTAATCTATACACAGGTACCGTGTCTCCTTTATGACCCTACCCTGTACTTTAATTTACCCTCAACATTCACCGCCACTTTCATCAGACACTGGAAGTCATTCAGAAAACCTTAGAATCAAGATTTTAGTTTTGAAACAAGAAGAAGAAAGATTGAAAAAAGAAAGAATAGTACAAATTGAGCTACAGTAATTAAACCCAGCAGAAATAGAAGTCTTCAAACTATCGTATGACTTTCTATTTCCTAGTTTATATTGCTTAAAAATAGTCAAATTACTGATTACCAAAAACCAATGGACATAAAAATGCGAGCAAGCAAAGTCCTGAAAACTACCAGTTCAGAACCAGAACTAGGCATTCATCTAGGCAGAAAAAAAAGGTAGGACTAATTAATATTTTGCTTTATAAACAGAATTAATAAATTGTGTACATTTAAAATTCAATCTGGATATATCTTTTTCTCTTTTTTGCCTTGTCCAAGCAGCCTTTCCCTCTAGGAATCCCTCCAGTGCAAAACAAACCAGAACAAACCAAAGGAAAAAAACCATGAACAAAATGCAACAGCATCTGGTAAAAAGTAACTTAATTCCTGTTGGTTTTGTTGAACACTAAAATAGGACTTTATACATTTAAAGGAATTTCCTCCAGGTAAACATGTTTCATTTGGAAATTGTAGGAGTGAAAGGCTATTTTTCTCCAGTGCTTTTCCCCCTGTTTGTCCTTATCAAAACTATCCCTTAATTTGGTATGATTTCATGAAGCATTTTATTAAATCATAACGTCGTGCTGCTGGAAAATAATTTATTCTCGTGAAAATTGGCTTAACTTTCCTCACCACAATGATCACATATAAATCATATCACTGATAGTCATTAAAAGACCCATCCTTCCAAAGAACTGATGAAATAGATTCCTTATTTTCTTTTCCCTTGTAATTTTACTTCAGTATATTTATGAGTTTCAATGTAGAAGAGAGGAGAGGGAGTGCATGCATCTCTGCCTGTGTCTGTTCAGTCTGGAACCTGTCATAGAGGTTTTGTGCAAAATAAGTAATCCAAGATGGGCCATTGCCACTGGCAATACAAATAAAATATGTCCTGCAATATTCCAGTTAAAATTAGTTAAGAAATTAGTATAAACTGGAAAAAAAAAAATCATTTCTTATTATGCCTCTTCACAAAGTCATACAGAAGTTTTTAGGGGCATGCAGCTGATATAAGTAAAAGTATTTTTCTTCTAATAAATTAACTGTTCTGATTATTCTTAAATTTATATGAAGGAGCTATTTTTAATTTAATTTTTTTAGTTGTTTGGAGCTTTAGGGGGGGGGTGTTGTTTTGTTTTGGGGTTTTTTTGTGGTGGTTTTTTTCGGAATTGTCTTTGCATTTTGTTTTGCTTCTCCCTGCAACTTGCAAAATCAATTCTCCCGAAAATATCTGAAGGGAGGGAGGCATTCAGATGATTTTAGTGGCCAGGTGATTTAATCATCTGTTCTTCACAACTCATGAAGGTCTGGTTATAACATTAAGAATACCAGCCTACCTTGTATTTCAACACCTCCATCAATGCCTGGGGGCGTGGCAGTCTGTGCGTCTGAATAGACCTAAGAGTTGTGTTTAGGCTGCCTGCTGTAAATTTGGTGCTGTGACTGTGGTGAGAGGTTCTGGCTGCTTTTTAGGCAGATCTCCTTGAGAATGGCTTCCTTTAGGCTCGGTGGAAAGAGTTATGTTTAAATTGGGCAGATTGCTGCTGCTGAGGCATATCTATCGAAGTAAATGAAGAAGTCGTTGACTTCTCTAGGCAACTGGATATGGTTTAGTTGAGGTCTTGATGGTGTTAAAATCATAGAATGACAGTTTCACAGATTGAAAAAGACCTCTAAAACCCTCTAGTTCAATCATTAACCCAACACTAACAAGACCTCAGCTAAACTATATGCCCTAGCACTATGTCTATGCGACTCTTAAATACCTCCAGGGATGAGGACTCAACCACTCCTCTGGGTGGGTCATTCCATGTCCCTGATAACCCATTCAGTGAAGA
>WEIS01019545.1:0-64414 GCA_013389965.1 Todus mexicanus | reverse complement strand
CTCCAGAGTGAGCTAGAAAGAAGGCTGTGCGTAGCTACGTTTAACAACAGCGGCACCGTTCAGGCTTGGAGATTCCACCCTGTATCTTCAGCTGGAAGTAAAGTGACTACACATTCCTCCACAAAATGCCAAATTTGCATTACACTGTCTCAGTGCCTGATGACGCCTTGAGAACAAGCCTCTTACTGGAGATTGTCTTTTGCAGATTAAACTTTCCAGACTGTAACACAGATCAAAGCAAGGTGTGACTGTTTCCCTGCTGTATTGGGAAGGGAGCAGTGCGAAAAGCAATTAAAAGTATTTCTACATGGCTTTATTATTTTATTATTATTTTTTTAATCTCAGATGATCTTCCCAGCAACGGAAACGAATAGTTGAGGGCACCAACCTATAAGCTCTGCTTCCTATGACTGGTGTTTTCCCTCTGCCACTGTAGTAACCACCAGAAAAACACAGAGACAGGCATGAGTGTGGCTGTTCACATCAATTAAAGTTAATGAGACTGCAATCCTAGAGCTTCTTATTGAAATAGCTCAAGAAAGTCCTCCTGGCTTCACAACATGATGGATGGAGGCTATAGAAGTTTGATTCTATTTCATTGGATACTTTGTCTTTGGTGGGAACTTGGTGGTGGACTTTTGAAAGCTTTGGAGAAGATGCTGGCGACTCTAGTTGATGTGGGAACAAACTCTGCAGATGTTTCCACCACAGTTAACTTTAGATGTTTCAAGTAGCCATCCTGGGCTCCTTGTAGAATGAGTGACTGAATTATTCTTTGAAAAGTGAGTCAGAAGAATTAAGTTAGTGCTCTCCTCTAGGGGCTTTAATGAAGACATTTATTTCTATTCATTGTTTATAGAGATAAGGACCACCTAGCCCCAAGTTAACATCTGTGAATGCAGCTCCTAGCTCCCAGTCCTCAGGGGGTTTAATGGGCTGAGGTTTGGAGATGCGGCACCCTCAGACTCCTCATTTCCGAAAAGGCCACAGGGGCAACCCATTCAGCAAGTCCTCTGAAACCTGAAACAGTATTTTAGGTGTCTTTAGTCCAGAAGCTGTGACCCGGAGTTTTGTCTATAACTTAACAACGAAATGAAGGTGTACACTGTGCAGTCAAAATGAAAACACCCTTTGGTTTGGCATGGCCTCCAATTCACAGGTGCTTTTCTGCCCCTGATTGTTCCCTGAATTAACCTAGAGCTCATGAAAACCCACATCAAGCTACTCAGATAGGGAAAACAAGTTAACTAGGTCCTTTCCTTGGTCTTCTCCTGTGGGTTTCTGCAGGCTCCTGCAGGAACTTGCCTCTTTCCTACAGCTGAGCTCTTTGCATGGGCTTCAACACAACACTTACCTTTCCCGGGTGGGACTATGTCAAGGAATTTAGCCATCCCAATTAGGTATCATGGCATGATTCATCTGGAGACTTTTACAGTCCAGACATACCCCACTCCACCAGTCACCCAGGCTGTCTTGATAGTCTAGCCAATAGGGTCAATGGAGGCAAGGCCATGATTCACTTCACCCCAAAGCAGACGTCTAAAGGGAGGCAGATGAATCGTGCCCTAGAAGTGCCTGTTTCTCTCCACTGACTGATTACAAAAGCAGGCTGGGGTGAGTAGATCAACTGGACAAATCCATGTTGCAGACATCAAAAGGTAGGTGAGATGAACACAGTTGTTCCTAGTCAGTGTAAGCTGCCTTCCTCTCTCTTTTAATGCAACAGAAAGAGAAAGGCTCTTCTGGAGGGCAGTTCATGCTGCTTGTCTTGTCTTCCCACTCTGGGTTGGATGAATTGTCCTCTAATGTTAAGTGAGATGGTTCTTCTCCCAAAAGCACAGCTGAGATGGAAAGAGGCATCTTAAGTTTAGGAAATCAGCTGAAAAATCTCTTGCTTTTACACATTCTACCTTGTCCACCTGAAGTTCACTTACTGGAGGGCACATTCTTGGCTGAGCTGAGTATTTTGGTTCTAGACTCTTACCTAGAAGGTACTTAGGATCCAGAAATGGGTACCTGGAAAGGACTGATTTGTAAAGCCCAGTCTATGCACAGATAGCAAAGCCACTGAGATGTGGCACCTTCCTTTCTAAATATCCATCTTCTTTTCATTTCTGTCCCGTGTTAACCAGGTGCCCACCAGGAAGGGAGCGAAGTGGCAGCAAGGACCCTTCTCCTGTAAAAAAGATAGACACTTCGAAACATTTTTTTATCCTAGCACAAAAGCCAAGCTGATTTCCTTGTGAACTCCAGCAATCATAGCATTTTGTACTTTTGATTTGCTTTTTTAGAGGAAAAGAGAGTGAAGCCCTATTCCCTGACTGCCCTGTTGATGATTCAAACACACCAGGCTGTTCCCAAATGAAAACCACGTATCAAAAAAAAAAAGAAAAAAAAAGAATGTAAACAGAAATACACGCTGCCGAGGCAGGTTTCTAATTGTCATTAACTCTGAGCAGAAAAGTCACTCAAGAGATTTAATTAGAAGAAAAGGAAATCATACTCTAAAAATCCCATCAGTTTTAGTAATCAAGGTTATTATTAGAAACACCAGTAAAAAAAACTCTTTAAAAATCTATCTAATTAGCTACATATCTGCTGATCTCTCTGCATAGCTCTCTTGTTTGTCTCTGAGGCTTCGACCAGCATCGTGGTTCATGGACATTCCTTTTCGCAGGCTCCCATTTGGCTCAGTGCAGAACTTCCACTCAAGTTGTGTTGGGGTGCATGGTGTCTCCTACTGTTGGTGTTATTGCTTTGTGTAGCTGTGTCCTGATTTGGGTTAGAACAGAACAATTCTTTTTACTATTTTTATTTTTCAGCTAAGTCTACCTGAAGTTAGCAGTATGTTTTTGCAGAGAGTCTGCTTCTAGCAGTGAGAACACTCCATATTTATAGTACCAATGATTGGTATGCAAACCAAGGGCACTGCTAGATTTTGTGTACCACACTGGGGGGTGCAGAAAAGTAAAGGCTGCACCTTCAGGAAGGAGCGACCAGGACAGGTGACCCTAAATTAGCCAATGAGGGATTCCATCCCATATCCGTCATATTTGGTATAAAGCTGAGGGATCACGAGGGTCTCAGCCCTTCTCTCTTGGCCCTTTCGCCATTTTGGTTTTCCCTGAGCTCAAGCTGCTCTCTCAGCTTTGGGACTCTTTCTCGCTGGGTTTGGCCTTGGCAGCTTCAGCNGGCAGCGGGCACCAACTGGAAGCCAGGAGGTTGCAGCTGAGCAGGAGGAGCAACTTATTTGGGGGGAGGGTGTTGGAGCCTGGCCCAGGCTGCCCAGAGAGGTTGTGGAGTCTCCTTGTGTGGAGAGATTCCAAGTGCGCCTGGACACTGCGATGCTGGGCCCCCTGCTCGGGGTGACCCTGCTGGAGCAGGGGGGTTGGATGAGATGATCTCCAGAGGTCCCTTCCAGTCCTTACTATTCTTTAATTCTGTGATTCTGTTTGACTGTCTGGTTGCAAAGGAAACTGAGCTGTATGGACTGAGGATCTTTAGGAAGAAGCATCTCAATGGTGGATTAGGGCTCTTAGAGGATGAAGAAAAAGGAAGAAAGATACTAAAGGTTGAGTTGTTTGCCTTGCTGGGCCTGCAGGGACCTTCAGGAGAAAAGTGATGTTGTTTTGTGAAGGGATAACAGTGGGAAAGGACAATTTCTGGAGAGAAGAATGCAGAGGAAATGAGGCTGTGAATTTTCCATCCCCATTCTTGTGAACCAAGTAGAAAGGTGAAAGTCAGCCTAACAACATCTCTTTTTTCCTTGGATTTTTCTTTCCAGGTCCTTGGCAATTGGTCACCAGTATTCCTCCCTGGGCACCCAGCCCATCCTCTGCGGGAGCATCCCAGGACTGGTACCCAAGCAGCTACGTTTCTGTCGGAACTATGTGGAGATCATGCCCAGCGTAGCAGAAGGGGTAAAGATTGGGATCCAGGAATGCCAACACCAATTTCGAGGCAGGAGGTGGAACTGCACGACCGTCAATGACAGCTTAGCCATCTTTGGACCAGTGTTAGACAAGGGTAAGTGCAGTGCTTTGGGTTCAGTGACAGCAGCGTCCACTGTGGAGTAGCAGCAGAGATCTTGAGAAACCTATCGTGAACTCACTGGCTTCTGATAAAGCGTGTTGTAAAATGAGCTGCTGGAGACAGGACTTGAGCTTGATAAAGGTGGCATGTGAAAGAGGTAGGGAACATTTTGTTGGCCTAGGACTCCATCCAAATGGATCAAACCTGACCCAGAAGATCTTTTGTAGAGACAAGAAGATAATTAAGCTTTCTCATAGGGATAGTAAGTACACGTGTGCCTCCCCAGTGTAAGGAGGCTGGTTACCCACCATCTTCCTTGTACAGTCAATATCCAATCACAGGTAACCACTATTTCCATCTCAAACCTCTACTGGGATGGTACAGGTGACCCGGAGAACTGGAAAGTTCTCCATTTGTCAAGCACAGAGAGTGGGGTCACTTTAGCCCATAAGAAGTGTTTCATCCTTCTTCACCCTTATAGTACGACTTCTAAAGTCCAGTCTGTTCCCAGTGGTCTCCATCAGTCTGGGTCAAGTTCTGCCTTTCCCTTTAGCACACAGGGTTCATCCAAGATGAAGATCATTTTGCATTTGATTCCTGCCCAGATGGTAAATCCAGTTGCCTTGTGCCATGCTGTGCAGGAGAGCACCAGCAGAAGAGGCTTGAAAATCCTCTTTTCTTTCTTTCTTTTCTGGTTTTGCAAAAGAGTGACAGTTGCAGTTTCCTGATAGTCTGAGAGTTGGAATTACTTTGTCTGGAATAGTGAAGTAGCACCATTTGAGCTCATATGAGAGAGGAGGGAGTATCAGGGATGGTTTCAGGCAATCTACTGAGTTGCTGTATGTGGCTGATCTACGTCCACCTTGGGATATCTTCTTCCAGTGCTTACCATCTGGAGATAGGGGGTAGGGTTGTTCTTCTGCTGCATTGCTCAGAAGAGACTTGGACATTTCCTCTTGTGTGGATTTTGAGAAATAGAGCAGCCAAGAAAGATTTGTCTTGATTTGTGGTCTGGCATGGTCTCCACCAGCAGGAGAATGGGTAGTTTCAGCTGGTGGGGTTATCCCATCAGAGCTGGGGAGCTGAGGCACTGTATTAATGCTGGTGTCACTCTTTGGGTTTAGTGATGAGAGATCATCCCAAAATAATGACACCTATAAGATCTGTGGTGTGATGCACTTAAGCTCATATCAAAGCATCATACCATGATGGTTTACATGCTATTAAAGCACCAGTTCTGGCTACATCAGTCCTGGGTGACTATAGCAGTTGAATTTGGCCACCACAAAGGAACTGAAGATTTTTCCCACACACACAAGCCCAACGTGACTTGCTCAAGATCATTCCCTGGACACAGGCAGTAAACGAACCAGATAACCCAACATCTTTTACCTCATCACAAAGCTGCATGTCCTCAAGGACACGTGGAGTGCCTCGTGCTCCCGCATGGTCTTGGTTTAGCTACTCCGCATCTCCTGTAGCAGTTATACCCTCTGCATGAGGAAAGTGATCTTTACCTCCTTGATAACTGAAGGAACTCCGATCCCACAAGCTGCCAAACACTCTTATCTCACAACAGTGTCAACACGAAGGGTTTGTCCCAGCTTGAGACTGCAAGACTTTTGGTAGCAGGTCTCAGGGAAGGAAAGAAGGCTGGGACGATTTCATAACTGAAGAATGTTGTTCCTTGAGGGAGAATCAAACCACCTTTCAGTTTTGTTTCACCTACAGCAGGAAAGGGGAGGAAAAAAACCCAACAGCTCAGTCGCATTCTTGTGAGGCAGATCCCCCAGGGTAGGAACATATTTGAGCTCCTACCCAAAAAGAGAGAAGGAGAAAAGGAGAGAAAGCAGGCAAAGAAAACTCTATATTGTAGCTTGGAGTTGAAGTCACCCAAGATCTAAGTGGAGCTTCTTCTCTGAGTCAGTAGGGACCCCGTCCTCACGCAGCACAAACCAGCATGGTCACCAACTGAGTCCCTTTTGCCTTACACGACTATCTGCAATTCTTACATTGAAAAGAACCAGTTTTAATGCCTTCAGGAAATACTTTCTAGGTTCAAATCTCACTGAGGCTGCCTCACTGTCTGGGCTGCCCTTGCTGCTTTGGTATCTTGTTACTCACTCAGGGCTAAGCTTGAGCTGTGATTCAGCAGTGCCAAACTGTCACCAGGCTCTGGTCCTGTTAACAGCTGTATTCTGATATCTCATCTAAACCAGGATTCTTTTTTCCCTATCAGCCTGTTTACCTAAAGTATCCTACATGTTTTAGGTACAACTATATTTATGCTTTGGGTTTTTTTTAAAAACATTTCCATAGCCAGGTCTAATAAATCACTTATTAAGCAGCAACGACATTGATGAGCTTGGCTACAAGGGAATGGTGATGTTCAGAGGATCCAGACCTGCTGCCATTTGGAGGCAATGTTTGTCAGGCTTGGCCTTAAGTCCCTCTAGCTCTTTGTATTTTACTCAGGACATATGAAGAGCAGAAATCCCCTATCCCATTCAGCTACTTGGTCCTTCTGTTTTGCAGATACTTGTCTGTGGAATAAACATTCCCTATTCAAAGGGAATTGAGTCACCTTCCTCACCATGCTGGGCTACCTGAATGGGGAGCAATTCCAGCATTGACAGGAGGTGAAATTGTTATGGGGCTGTTGGAAGAAGGGTTTTCTCCCTCTTTGTGGTCTTGGGAGTGTATGAGCAGCTGTGCAGCTCCGTGGAGAAACATTCAGACACGTGCCACTGATGGGTCTTCCTTGCGAGGGAAATAGGTGCCTCAGGTACCCTGAACACTGGAAATGCAAAGAACAGGGTGTCTATATAGGAAAAGAAGTGAGCCTGATCTCTTTTCCTTCACCTAAACCTACCTGTTTGTCAGTGATATATAAGAGGCTACAGTTAATGTAATTTCTAGTCTCCCAGAAATCCAAATCTTAACTCCTGGACAGCAGAAGGAAGCCCTCACTTGGACTTTTCTAACAGAGAAATTTCTAGAGGGAAGAACTTTCTTCACCTGTATTGTGTGAAGCAGTGGAGGAGAACATGGCCATGGCCACATGACCTTAAGTCATCACCTTGTCCACAGCTCATGCCCTTACCCGAGAGGTTTGTCAGTTTGTAAAGCAGCTGCTGTATCTTTCGGTTGCCCCAAGGACAAATGACATATTTTGAGCTACCTTTAAAAATCTAAAACATTGGAGGATGTAGTAGAGGGACACTCCATCACTGATACCAGAAAGTGAACAGTGCAACCGAAGAGGCATTTTCCATCTCAAACTTAAGTGCTATATATTGGGAAATGTGTCTTTCACCCTGGTTCTAGATTTTGTGAACGGAAGATGCCGTTAGTGTGGAGATGTGGTGCTGAGGGACATGGTTTCATGGTGGACCTGGCAGCGTTGAGTTAGCAGTTGGACTTGATGATCTTAAAGTTCTCTTCCAACCGAAATGACTTGATGATTCTATGATTCTACGTTTAAGTTGTGGTGCATTTTATAGTCTCTCAACGCTGTGTGAGCTCTGTTTGAAAGTCCTCTGGGCAGAAATACGAACCAATCTCAGGAGAAATACTGCAATAAAAGCTTATCACGGCCCTGTCTCTTTAAAAGACCTCGGCACATAATTAAGTCAAAATAAAAGTTTTCTCCCTCTCCTCCCCCCCCATTCAATAAAAGTAAATTACCTCAAACTCTTTAAGCCCCCAGTTCGTTTAAATTCAGAAAGGGAGCCCTTGTCTATCTATTTCTTTCACTCACTCCCACCTCCTTCTGCTAAAGACTGGCTGGGGCTTTAAACCTGCCAGCTGGGCTGAGAAATGGTTAATAGTTATTGTGGAGGAGCAGCTTTTAATGAACTATTGAAGAATGATACATTGATGGAGTAATGGGAGTTTAAGTCGCTCTGTAATGAAACAGGTTCTCAGCGCGGACCCATTGTGGTGTAAATACGGCACGTCTCTCCCACTGTTTGGTCAGGACTAAATAGCAGAGGCCAGAGGGGGGTCAGCTTATGGGGTCTCCGCTTTAGTTAATCAATCTGATTGGATTAGGGTCACTGCGATCCCTAATAATGTCAAAGGTTACGCCAAACTGGATTAAATGCTTTGTAGGGGAGGGCTCAGATTCTTTCAGCTCTGGCCGATGGGGCTTGTTTATTAGAGTTTAACACTCCCGCAGCCTCGGGAAGCCACGCCGTCCCTTTTTGTACGTAGGGGTGTTTGCCGGCGTGCGAGGGGGTTTGAACGAGCCGGGGCGGGTGCACGCGCGTCCCGTTGCTTTGTCAAGTGTCTGGGCCCGTCGGATGTGCCCTCTGAGGACATATATCAAATTCCCCACTGGACAAATGAGAGCCTAATGGGTGATGCGAAAACTCGGAGGCATAAATTCATTCCGGAAATAATCGTTGCTCGTCGCCCCTGCTAGAAGGCAAATAACAAGAGTCAGAAAAAGCGGTGGAGTGTCCCATTGTTTGTGCCCCCCTGGGTTAGCCCCATTCCTGTCCAGCAAAGAGACATCATTTTTGGGACAGCCCTTGTTTGTGCAGTTACCGGAATGAGCATGGAATGAAATATGGAGGATTCAAGACCACTTGAAAGCTTCTTTATTACACCGGCTGGATGTTTTGCCTTCCAGCACTTTCATCTCAAATCAAGGTGGGATGGGATGGGATGGGATGGAATAGGATAGGATAGGATAGGATAGGATAGGATAGGATAGGATAGGATAGGATAGGATCGGATCTCCCTGCAATCTTCTCCGGGGAGACTGTGAAGCCTAAAGAATTTCTGTTACCTTCACTCATCATGTTCCTGCAGAAGACACTGTCTCAAAGACATGACAGAGTATCCTTCAGAAGATGATACCAAATAATCTCTTCAAAGGCCACTTGGCAATACAAAGGGGCAGCAATAGTGTGTTATTGGTAGAGATTTGAGATCTCTGGATCTCAGATGCCTCTTCCCTTCCCTCACTCTGCATGTTTATAGCCTGTCAGGACTGTGAGATTATCCAAGAAGACTTCTTGCGTGATGCAGACTGGAGAATTTCACCTCAAGACATCTGGAATGAAACCAAAAATCTGGCTTTGACTATGACATCTGTTCCCAATGGACATCATACCTTGACATACCAAAAGAGACAGACAATCTATCCATCTCCCCTTTTACAAGTCTCCTCATTTCTAAAGTAGCATGGCTCTGGTGTTGACAACCAGCCGCTGTATTTTTCTTTGCTGGATTCAAAATAACTCTTGCAGAAGAAAGCCTTTTCTTCACTAATTGCATTTTATAAAAAGTTAAGATTGAGGCCTGCAGAAGAGCAGCAGGTCAGCAAGAGTCTGGGTCTATTAAGTCAGACAGCGAGACAGGTCGAGGTAGTTCCGTTTGAGACTCGGATTCTCTGGGGCATGATTCGTCTAATGTATTCTTCACACTCTGAAGTTTCTACATATCTCCATCAATCACTGAGGGAATCCAGGGAGACTGGCTCTTGATGAGAAGGCTCCTGCTCCCAGGGACCACCTGAAGGGCAGAGCAGGCATTTGCCTAGCTCATGAGAGACGTGGGATTCAAGTCACATCCAGTTTCATATGGGATGCTGTTGCCTTTGCAGCTAGGTTGATTTTAGACTAGATTGATGTTGGACTAGACTTCTTTTAGACTCTAGACCTTTTGAGGATGTCTTGTCTCTCAAGAAAGCCAAAATGCAGCTGTGCTCATAGGTTGACTCTTCTGTCCCTATTACTACTGTGGAAGAGAAAGCTCATCTGGTGTCTAGCAAAACCCATGTGAGTTTTCCTCTGGGTTTAGAGAGAGCAGAGCAAGGCTTTAGATTCAGTTATAATACCTCGGAGACACAAGTCTCCTGTGTATTTTTTTCTTGCTGTGTCATAACAATATCGCTCCGCAGGCTCTCTGATAGGCCTGATCTCATCTACCAAAGTTAGATGTCAAAGTCTGAGCTAGTCACCCCAGGCTGCCTTTGTAGTCAGTGGAAAGCAATCGGCATCTCCAGAGAGCAATTCATCCGACCTATCTGAGACACCTATCTCAGGATAACATGAATCATACCAAGATGTTTATTTCTCTCCATTGACTATAGAGGGAGCCTAGGGCTACAGGCTCAGGCTTCCCTGTGTACTTCGTAGAGGCCCAGTTTGGGGGCAAATAGTTCCCAACCGCTTCATCTTTCTCCTGTTAGAAAGAAGTCCTGACGTCCAGCCTCTGGTGGAGAGACCATTTTATCAATGCAAGAGCATGGCACTGAAAAATATCTCCTGGACCGCTGAATACAGGCAGGCCCTTGCTATTTCAGGCATAATAGCATCTCATAATGTCTTGCATGATTTAAAATGAATATGTCTAGCAGTCCTCATCATATTTTCCTGATGGCATTCTGGCATCTCGGTTGTCTCTGTGCCAAACGCTTCCCCCTCTTTCCCTGCTCTAGATCAAACTTCTCCACTTCTGCAATAAAGTAAGGCATGAGCAGAAAGCCACAAGATACTGATCCATCCAGGAGGTTAGTTACATGTAGGAGGTTCTCTCTGCTCTCTCATGAAACTCTTCCCAAGAGGATCTGATTTCCAACCACACCCTGTCTACCTCTCTGCTAATGGCAATTTGGGCAGCTGCCCTGGTATCAACAACGGAGATCTACAAACTCTGCCCTGTAACTATGGGGAAGGAAACTGGAAGGATCAGGATTGAAAATGGGACTATGCAAGCTCCACTCAGCCTTCAAGATGCATAAATACTGGAGGCCAGAGATTTGCCAGCGCCGCCGAGAAAAAGCCTGGCAGATCCCAGCTCAACACAGAAGCATCCTCTGTGTTTAGCGTCAGCATAAACTGAGCTTGGAGCTGAGGATTACTGCAGGGGATGAGACAGTCAGAAGCACCAGCATATCACTGGGTCTACTGTCTGAGTCCATGTTCTAGCTCGTGGGTACAGAATGGACCATATTCATGGCTGCAGGATTTCTGAACTGGCCTGTATTATGTAACGAACTCAGTACAGAGCAGGGGAAATGCAGTCTGGGGAGATCTAGATGAGCTGTAGCCACATCTCTGGTTTGTAGCCCACGTGAGTACTAGGAGATTAGCAGCTTCCACTGAGCCTTGGCAAGAGCTGCAAGTTGCAACGGTAGCAAAGAGAGATGCTGAGGCAACTTGCCAAGATGTTAGTCCCTCAGCTTTTGGGAGCAGGATAGCAGAGAGGTGGTAGAGGAGCTCCTCCTCTTACTTCTGGAGCTGCTGGTAGGGCCAGGTCACCATCAGAAGGGACTCACTTCAGCTTCTTGTGACTTCAGAGGTGTTCAAGGGCAAGCACTGCGCAGCCTTCTGGAATAGTACAGGTAGCACCCAGGAGACTGGTTAGCATGCCATCTGACTGAACTTACTTCTCCATCCCTCATGAGCATGGAGAGGGTTTGGTGGGCTTGAGTGTTTTCTGGGTTTCTTAGTGAGAAGCCCTGACCTCATCACTTCTCTGCCTGGAAAGTGATCCCAGGATAACGATCTGACTCCTGTGCATCCGTGCAGCTCTCTGGAGATGAGGCAGCCCTTGTAAACAGCTGTAAACAGCCAAGCCCCTGACGAGGGCTGCAAACTGAGGAGATGGCAAAAAAAAGAAATGGCAGCGACGCCAGGAGCCGATCCTCTCTGCTTTCTGCTCTCTCTCCACCTCCCACCGCACCAACCCTCCCTCATCTGTCAACCCTGACATGGAGATTTTTTTCTTCTGGCGACTAAGACATTAGACAGGGTGGGGGGGTAGGGGAGGGGAGAAGGAACAAGACAGCCCGTGGCTACAAAACCGGTGGCGTCTCTCCCGGCGGCGGGAGGCACTGGAAACTTCTGCCTCGAGCGGCGCGCACAATGCGACGGGGCTGGCAGGGAGCGGGCTGCGCCGAGTTATGGATTTATTTCTTTCCCCCCTCCCCATTCGTCCCCTTTCCCTGCTGGGTTACATTGCATTCCCCAACTGGGCTCAGGCTGGTTGCAACAAGGAGCTCCCTCTGCCGCATCCCAAAGTGCCAAGTCCAAGCGTGGGAGCTAGTCCTAGACAAAAGGGAACAGTAGAGGGAGCTGATTAGCATCCCTTTGTCCTGGGAGAATCCCAACCCCAAATGGGCCCTTGGCGCACAACAGGAGGCACAAACACACACACACNCTTGGTCCCTGCTTCTTCAGCCCTGTCAGGGAACACCTCCTTCAGAGGAAAGGCTCTCTGGTCATCCAAGAAGATCCATAGGATTCACAAAGAGGCAAGGGTTAGCCACCAGAAGAGGGAATGGTTCAAAAAGGTTTGTTATGACTGTGTTTGGATTTGGATGTGAACATTGTGCTCATACGAATGATTAGGTCACAGCTGACTTAAGACTGAGCTATGAGGACAAAGCAGGAGTAAGAGGACAATAGGCTTATGGGGGCTCCAAAGACTTGGAAGATGCAAAGTCACAGAATCAGAGAGCTTTATGGGAGGCAGCACTCAGGTGATGTAGATAGGGACCTCCACAGCTCCAGGATTGGGCTGGACTGGGTAATCTTTCAAGATCCCTTCCAACCCATAACATTCTGTGATTCTGTGGAGATAAGCAGAGGCGCTGCACAGAAGTGGCACATTTTGGAAAAACATCATGAGATGGGTGAAACTGAGGTAGCTGAGGACTGTGTGAAGTAGACCCCAAGACAAGAAGCGGGGAAGTGCGTGGTGCACTGTCTCCTGCTCATCTTCCATGGGTCACTCAGATGCTTCTGGAGAGTGTTGTCTACAGCAGACCTCAATAAGATGGGTCCATAAAAGAGGGTTATAGGAGACCCCACCTGCAGTACCGTGTCCAGTTCTGGAGTCTGCAGGACAAGAAAGAGGAGCACCTCTGCTGGAAGGCCAGGCTGAGAGAGTTGGGGTTGTTGAGCCTGGAGAAGAGAAGGCTCCGCGCAGACCTTCTGGGGGCCTTGCAGGGCTTCAAGGGGCCTGGCAGAAAGATGGGGACAGACTTTGGAGCAGGGTCTGTTGCTTCAGGACAAGTTTTAAATTAAAGGAAGGAGATTTAGACTAGAGAGAAGAAAGGAATTTATGATGCTGAGGCGGATGAAACCCTGTCCCAGGTTGCCCAGAGAGGTGGTAGAAGCCCCATCTCTGGAACATTCTGGGCGAGGTCGGCTGAGGCTCTGAGCAACCTGCTCTAGTTACAGATGTCCCTGCTCCCTGCAGAGGGGTTGGACTAGATGGCCTTGAAAGATCCCTTCCAACACAAACCATTCCATGATTCTGTGCTTCTATATGTCACTGTCTGGATATGCTTTACGGAAGGACTTGATGGAAACTGTCATGAGTTGGTTTTCTTTTGTTCGTTTGGGCAGCCTTTTTTAGCAAGTGGAAGGCAGCGTAGTGAATCTCAGAGAGGCTTTGGAGCTTTGGTTGTAGGTCACCCTAAATAAAACCTGATGACAAAGCACAGAGAGGAAGCCAGAGAGCCCACCAGATCTTGGGAAATACTGAGTCTTCCGCGTGGCTTGAGATGGAACTCAAGATCAAGTACAGGTCACAGGTGAAGGAATGGAGAGTGTCTTTCACTTTCCATTTCATCTTGAAACATCTCCTTTCACGGAGAAGAAAACTAGTTTACAAAGCATGCATGTTACTTGGCTGGCTTCTCCAGACCCAACCTGGACCAGTGATGGGAAACAAGGCAAAAAAGAAAGGTTCTGGTTCTGCTTTTGGCTGTGATTGAGACAGTGGAGCAAGTCCTCCTTCCTCTGTACCTCCATTTCCCATGGAGCGCACCACAGATTTGACTGGATACTTCGAAGTGTGATAGAAAGTAGGTCATATATAGGACCCTGCAGCTCTTGCACCATAATTTAGGTAGTTTTATTGCCCGCCTTACGACTGTTGCCTTCAAATTTGACCAACAGGGCAGTAATGCTTCATGGAACACTTCTTGGTAGGCTGCAGTTTGTTGACTAAGCACCTGGCAGAATTTCTTCTCCATTATTTCCAGGCGCTAAATCGCATTAAATGATAGCTAATAATTATGGTTTATCCTTTCCTAATCATGCCGCTTTCCCAGGGAAGCTGTTGCCACAGGGATGTTGTGGGAGTGCGAATGGGTGGGGAGGCTACAAGAAGATATTCTGTTCACCCGGAGCCATAGAAAAGTTGGAGACCCCTTAGGCTAGGCACGCAGAATCTCCAGCCTAAGAGATATTGCATCTTGTCAAAAATGGTTTTATTTATTTTCTGGGCCAGTTTTCCATCAGAAAAGGCAGTTGCATCAATTTAGAGAGGTTCTGTGAGACTCGCTCGATTTCAAGGCAGAAATGCACAGCTTTGGCTTTCGAGTTCTGTCTTGTACATTTCAGATCGTTTCATTTGAGTGCTTATAAAGAAGCCGTTTTATTTCGAACACGATCTTATGTCAAAATAGAAAGTAATGAAGGTATCAAAGGAGCACACTGTTGTACCTTTAATATTTTATTCACTTTCGGAGTGTTTTGACGTTGCTGAAGCTGAATGAGTTTATCTTGACAAACAACAACAACAACAAAATCTGACTATTTTCATCCAATTTTCAACTCTTAAAAATGAAGCAAACTAGAATTTCCCATAATACGATAATTCTTTGGCCCTCCTCACTAGCCTTAGGCACAACATACTCTCCAAACTCCTTCGTTCTGACAGGCTGCCTAAATCCAGATTAACTGAGAGCGAAGCATTAGCAGAGCTCTCCTAAGGACCTCTCTAAATTCATAAAGCAGCCTTCCTTACAGCTCTATAAAATGAGAGCTGCAAAAGATAAGCCCTAAAGCCAGGATTCGTTCTCCTCCATTATAAACCCTGAGCCCTGCCATGAAGATGCCCCTGTAGGAAGTTGCACAGATTCTTCTTAGAGAAGAAACAGAAGATGGACAAGTATTTTAGTGCTGTTGGTTTGGGTGTAGAAAGATGTTTCTGTTCATAGAACATTGCCAGCCTGCTTTCCTAGCTTCAATTTTGGATGTAGATTCCTGACAGATGGATTTGAAGACATAGATGTATCTTGAGAGAGGTCGGTGGAAGCTTTGTTGGGCACAGCCAGCCTATGTTAGATATTCAGTCTTTGCCCAGCACAACAGCAGCCTGGTGAGATTTGTAATTTGAGGATTGAGGCATCATCTGTGCCCAGCATCCAAAGTGAGGAATATTCTCTTGTATTTATCTCACCTGAGCACACTGACTTCTCAATCAGAAGTTAATGTGCAGGTCACTTGCATCTGAGCACAAGAGTTGACTTGGTGAGCTTCTGAAAGCAAGACCCTGACCAAGAATAGGTTTTGTCAAGTTCTGTTTGTGGCTTTCTTAATTATGATCCTGGTCCAAATACATCCCCCTAACATGTCATCGGTCCCTGTGGACCAGGAAAGTGTTGAAGAGGACACAAATGTATTCTCATGAAATATTTTATACTTCCATTGAGCAAGAGAATGGAGTCTTGCCTTCTTGTGTTGGTTCTCCAGAGGCACCGGGGACACCTAAGCTTCAGAACTTCTCAACCTGCAGAAAAACATCATCTCAGTTTTTAGTTCCGTGTTTTCAACGTTTGTTCAAAGGCTTCAGCAACTGTATCAAATAATCAGTAATCATTATATAAAAATAATGAAATATAAGAGTTGAAAACTCTCACTCAAACCTCCTCCCTTCAACCAAAGCCAACCACCAACCTTCAGAGTATTCCCGTCCCATCAGTCATCAATGCTTTTGTTCATTTTCCATGTTAAGGCTCTTGTGATTTCCCTGAAATATTTAAATCACCCTGACTTATACCTTCAAAAAGAGCAGAGAAGGAAAAGTGAAGAAGGTGTTTATTTTGTGGGCTTGATTGTGGGTTTTTTTAAGGAATCCAAACATATTTCCATGTTTTAACTTCACTTTTCACGTTGATACTTTATAAATGGGTGATACTCTGCTCAAACAGCCATACTTATAATTACAGCTCTGACATAAGCTCATATACCAGTGCTGGGTCCAGAATAATAATTATTCAAAATCTGAGAGGCTGGAAAGAAGCAATTTAAAAATATATGTATCAGCATTAAGGCTCAACTGGAGAAGAGGTTGTAATCACCGGTGTTGCAACCCAGTGAGGTCACTCCAAACCATTAACTACACGCATTTGCCTATTTTATGGGGTTGACCACTAACGTGATTGACTAAAAGCTGGAAGTATATTGGGCTTTTCGAGCTAGGGCAGGGTATTCTGATATTTGAGAGGCTTGGAGCTAAGTACTAGTTTGTTCATCTGGGGCTGCACCTTCTTTTGTGAGGCTTGTGCCTCCTGATGGTTCAGACTTTTCTTTTGTTCTGTCAGCCCTGCCAGAAAGAAGAAGGGTGTTTTGAATTCAGATAGGGCAACAGAGCCAGTTAGCCAGGCTTAAAATGACAGAAGAGCTAAGCTTGGTACTGACCAGAATCAGACAGTTTGGGATGAATCTCAGTGTGGGATGGTGGATCTTCTTCATTCCATGAGCCACATGTGATGTACATCAGAAAGTCTGGGGTAGTGGTGGCCCTGGACTAGCTCAGAGTATGAGCTCCAGAGCTCTTCTGGAGCTGGCCCGGGTGAGACAGCCACATCCTAGAGTAACACAGCCCGGTGATATTGGGCTCTTAGCTCCCATGCAACATAGCCCTGCTGTTAACCAACCACCCACCACAGCCTGGGCAAAGAACCATATGCAAAACATTGGAGAGCCACGCATGATTCAGGAGCTACTGGGGAGCCACCCTGCCCTAGCAGCTTGAACGTGAGCTACTCACCCAAGCTAATATCCAAACCTACTTTGGACTTAAGCTACTCACCTGAACTAAGACACAAACCACCTTGCCTTAAAAAAACTCCATGTTTTCACCCAACTTACTCAGCTGAGGTTAACCATCTTGGCTGAAGTATGTGTCTTCTTTGAGTAGGGCTTAGGAGCTGGGAGCTCTTCATTTCTGTACTTGAGCTCTAAGCAGCTCTGTAAGATCTGCAGATCGTGGGTATTTTGTTTATCAAGTTAGATGGACTTTGAGCTTCAGAGCCTGGCCTGTTGTACTTAGCATTAAAATAAAGGCAAATATAGTAATTTGAAGAATCCCTTAGCTCCACATCAAAAATATCTCCTCTTTAAATGAGATGATCTCTCCAGGGCGAAATGGAAACCTGTTCTCAGCTCTGCTTTGCTCAGCTCTGCTCTCAGTTCCTGAACTCTCCGCAGACTTCCACCAACACCCCAAATTAGTACCAAAGTTGGTCATGATGCCCACAGAACTTATGCCTATAGAATACAGAAGACCAAACATGCACATTAGAAGAAGAGCATGCCAAAATGTTCATGATAGCTGAGAAACATAGCAGAAAAATTGCACATGTTCAAGGAAGCCAAGAGGATAGTGGAACTTGGAGTGATTTATGGGCAGGAGATAACATTTCTTACCAGCAGTGGCATTGCTGCATTGCAGGGTAGGATTGAGCAGTGTATGTGTGACCCAACTTCAACATCTCCAGCTGCCTGACTGCCTTCTAGCACTGTCCACAACACCTGAGCCCTATCACTGGTCACCAGTGACATACTCAGCATGGGAGCCACAGTTGAATTTCTGAAGATTAATGCTCAGCTCAAGAGCAACAGTGTGGTCTCCAGGAATAAACCAGGAACCAAACCTGATTTCCTACAGCCCACTGACAGCTTTCCACCCTCCCCATCTTATGCCCATTGTCAGCACATGCAAAGACTCCAATATCCTCTTGCCAGTTGCTTAATCCATTCCTTCCCGCCCCACTGTCAATACAATAATAGCCCACTGAGGAGACCCACCCACCAGGAAATCCGTCTTTAACACCCTGCAAAGGAGCAACAAGATTTATTTCTGCTGCTGTTCTGGAAAACTAAATGAGGACTCATCTGCTCTAATCCCCTCTTAAGATTTCAAGATGAGGCCTGTGTTCACACATTAGCATATCTAACAGCTCCTACGTGTGCACCGCAAGGCTGCTGCTCCATGGAGGTAAAGCATGTACCAACTTCAGGTACCCTACTATCTCCCTTTGAAGACATGAATGACCAAACCTTTGCAATGACCTCATAAAAATGCCTGAAATGCAGATTTGGGGCAAAGGGGCTTGGAGATCTTCCTGAAGAATGAATGTCATGAATCACCCACAGCCTTCTGGTAGAGAGTGTGGGGACTGCTCCTCACATGTGATGCACAGCTTCTCCTTGAACCTCTGTTTTATGGTAGCAGTGACTTCCTTGGTGTAGGTAGGAAACAGGGACTCCAGTTTGAGGGAAAATCTGAGATTTCTGCAGCTCCTTTGCAGTGGAATGACAGTGAGGCCTTTCAAGACTTCCACAAGTCTTGAAAAGCCTTGAAAAGGTCGCAAAAACCTATAGGCAGATGTCACCCGTGGGGTGAAGGTGCCCACCTGGGATGAGGGTGACTGAAGCATTTTGGTTAGTGCTGCTCTTGAGGCTTTGCTGTCTCATGCTGCAAGTCTGAAGTTTGTTAGGGAGCGCAAGATTTTGTGGCTTGTGGTGGACAACAGGAGGCTGGGAAGGAGTAGGGTGGGCAAGGACCACTATCAGCATCAGCTGGTGTGGCACCTCATTCTGAGTCACGCAAGACTTCTGCGTCCTCACTATTGTACCACCCACTGTGCACCAGTAACAACACACCCTGCCCTGTTATGGGGAGCTGTCCTGGGCAGATTCTTGAATCAAACCACTATTTACCAATTAGCTGAAATTGTTGGAGACCAGACTTTCTGACCAAGGTTGCGAATCAGACCTGGGCAACACTGAAGTGAAGCCTGGATGATTTGATCTCAGCCTTTTCCCGAGACCCAAAGTTGGTCATCTCAGGATAAACAAATTCAGATGTTTGCTGTGGGGTTTTGGGGCCGTGGTTTCCACCTAACTCCTGCATTTTGGTAGTCCCTGTCTGTCTGGTAGCAGGAAATGCTAATCTACCCTCTAAGCTCCTGAATGACATTGTCCACTAAGAGACATGTTGGGTCACGTAAAATGCAAGGCAGAGAGTCTTCTCTCCTCCCAGCTAGCTTGGGTGAAGCATCTATTTGGAGGGATGGATTTTCAGGCCCATAACCGTCAGAAACTTTGTTGTGCCAGCACAAGTCCCAGTTCCCCTTGCCGTACTTGCAGTCCTGCAAGCCTTTTGCGGGCAAGTCTGGAACTGCCCTGAAGACGTGAGCCATTTGCATGATTAAAGGTTGCAGGACCAAACTGATTAGAAAGATTCAGCAAGTTCTCCAATCAGAGCCTTAGCACAGATCCACTAGGTAAGGAGCTGGCTCTGGGTACGGAGTTGGCTTCTCCTCACAGTAACTTCCACTGGTTTCCACCAAAGTTCTCAGCTTCTCTCAGGATTGATCTCTGCACCTGCAGAGCGAATTCCTGTAAATATTGTTGTGGTTTTGGTGGCTTTTTCTTTATAATATCAAAACCTGCTGCTTTGATTAGAGATGGGGAGGGAAGGGGGGAAGAATCTGACAGTGTTTTCTGGCATTTAGTCCTTAATTGAAATATTCCCTTTGGGTATTTAAAAAAAAATAAATTAAAAATTAAATTGGCCCAGATATTTTTTTATGAATAACATTTTAATTAACTTTTTACATATTAAATGTACATCAATCGAAATAGTTAGACAAATAGCATGAGTGTTAGTCATGTATGAGCAAAGAGATGAATCAGTCGGAGGCTGCGTGTGTTACCACCGCCTCTCGCTCCGAAGCCACATGGGAGATGCTGAAAGGCAGGAGAAATTAGCATGAGAGATGGAAGTGAGTGAGAAGAGGGAGCATAGAGAAAAAAACCCAAAAAACAACAAAAACGAGAGAAAGGCGAGGTACCCAGAGGGATTAATAAGGTAATAAGGTAAGGACTCCCTTGCTTACGCGAATAGAAGTCACAGAGTCAAGGGACCTGAGCTCTATTCCCAGCTCTGCCACGGATCTGCCACGCAACCTCACGGCATTTCTTCACGCTCCTCTCTTCCACCTCCTCCTTAGGTTTGCCCAAGTTAATTTGACAAGTTCTTCTCCACGTCCACTTCAATCACAGCCGGGGAACTGGGCCTAGACTTTAGGAAGAGGTCTAACGGTAAAGGGTAGTGAAGCATGAGGATAGATTGCCTGGGGAAGGGGTGGGAGCTCCAACCTGGGAGGTTTTTCAGAACAGGTTAGACAAACATCTGTCAGGGATAGCTTAGGCAGAGTGGATCCTGCCTTTGGGCAGAAGGGTGAGAGGTCCAAGTCTGATGTCTCTGATTTTAAGGTCTTCTGGAGCCTGCCAGTGCATTCAGATATCAGTTTCATGCAGAAGAATAAGAAGTGAGGTGCTCAGTAGAAAAAGTAAGCTTTTTGTAGGAAAAAAGACAAACACCTATATCAAGATGCACGTCTAATTACACTGGCTTAACTTTTCTGCCACTGCCACTGAATTAAATGAAGGTTATTCTGATTTACACCAGCCTAAGAGGAGAATCAGGCCCCGTGTTGTTCTGCTGACTGACAAAATACACTTTTTTTACTTTAGCGGATTTATTCAGTAACTGATTTTCAAAGGCATTTCCTAAGGGTTCTTGATTGTGGGTTTGGTTTGGTTTTTTCCCTGCACTTCACATCTCATCTACCCCCACTCATTACACAGGGCAGCAGCAGCGCTGCCGCCAAGGGAACTTATATTTAACAGCGAGAGAGGAATCTTTAGCAGCTCCCATCCCAAGAGACTGCAGGATGCATAGCTTTGATTTCGTTGCTGTAAGATAGGCAGGGATGAAAGAGACGTGCACTGTCAGTAAACCCTTAAGGTACTGGGTTTCTCCAGCAGTTTGGCAAATGCCTTCCACTCCCACTAAATTCACCGAAGACAATACGAGCGGAGCAGGTCATCACCTTTCCTCCCCCACCTCCACCCCAAATTAATATGCTGGATAAGGAACCGTGAGTTGTTTCCACCAACTCTGGAGTGCACACACCCATAGCCGTGGGGTGTGGATGCTCTTTAAGAACCCGCAGCAGAACAGCAAATGCAAACCCAGGAATAACATCATGTCCAGTTGTCAAATACAAAGGCAGGGCTGGTATAAGAGCCAACAGGCATTTGGTCAATTAAGAGCAGCAAGAATGAGAAGTATAAGCTGAAATTGCAAGTTTTCGTGCAATTATGTTGAAGAAGCTGTGGAAAAGCCTCAAACTATGAAAGAGAAGAAGCAAAAATAGCGTAACAACCTATAACCTGAGCAGGGGAATGCTTCATCAAGGGAAATGTTTAGCATTTGGCTTACAATAGGTGACTCCAGAGACAGAGATCGAAGCTGGGTCAAAATCTCCAGCACTTGCCTCTTCTTCCCACTCACTCACAGCCTTCGTCTCCCTTCAGAGAGACTCCAATCCCTACCTGGAGGTTGTCCACATTCTAGGTGCCCATCATTTTCCTTGCCTGGGAGGGCAAAACCCATGTGCTGTTCAGACTGGAAGAGATCATCTCCATAGGAGAGAGCATCTCCACATGCTTCCAGCTCCGCTAGCCACAAGGATTGACGGACTTATTTTGAGCTTAAGAAACTTGGTCAAATTAAGGCAAGCATAAGATTAACGAAGTGGGTTTTGCTTCTGAATACAAATGATGATTGGTTGAGAAAGTTGACTAGAGGTGTTTGGTATCATTTGCTTCTACGGCAGGTTTTATCTTTTTTGAGGTCAAGTAACTATCTGATGCTGCAGCGACTGCGTTGCAGTTCAGATTGTGGGAGGAAACATGTAAAGATTGGAGAACTAGGTCTTGACAACATCTCTCCACAATTTCGAGATGGTTTTGGGGTCACTGGTTCAAAAATCTGGCATGACTCCATGAGGAACAGAATTCATAGTGTCTGAGAGCTTCTTGTTGGGCATCAAAATTGTAGAATCATAAAAGAGAATCACAGAATGATTTGGGCTGGAAGGGACCTTAAAGATCATCTAGTTCCAACCTCCCTGACATGGGCAGAGATCCATTCCACTAGATCAGGTTGCTCAAAGCCCCATCTGACCTGGCTTTTAACACATCCAGTAATGGGACATCCACAGTTTCTTTGGGCAACCTGTTCCAGTGTTTCACCACTCTCTGAGTGAAGAACTTCTAATTTCTAATCTAAATCTTCCTCTTCCAGTCTGAAGCCATTACCCCTCACCTTATCACTACAAGCCCTTGTAAAAAGTCCCTCTGCATCCTTCTTGTAGGCCACCTTCAGATACTGGAAGGACCCAATAACGTCTTCCCAGATTCTTCTCTTTGAAAACCCAAACCATTCTCCTAACCAAGGCTGGATGTTCCAGTTGAAAACAGCTCACTCCTTAAGCTGGCTCCTTGTCTCTGTAGTAAGAGCATGTGGCACTTGTCCACATCGCAGTCTGACATCTGCATGTCACCGGTGTAAGCACAGGCGTGGAAGTGGACAGTTGTCCATGACAAGTATCTCATTCACACTGGTAGGTTCAAGGTGGGCACCATCTGTATGTGTAAGTGTCACTGTTTTAGATCATAAGTAAATAGAACTTACAGCTATTTTATTTTTGTTATTTATTATTTAAGCCTCGTCTATCATTTGACAGTGAAGCTGATGAGAAAATTCCATTTATCTCCTTTCTGTCATTTTGTAGTCACTGAACCTCAAGCTCTTCAGCTTATTTTGGATGTGAGATTGCCAGGTGGTCTCCTAGCCAAGTATTCCCCTTGCATGTTTTTGCTCTGCTTCCCAAATCTAGCGGATGACATTTTCAGCCTGACAGGATGACATGCTAACTCTTTGTGGTAGCTAAAATGAACCGTTATTAGGACATACATGTAGTAGGGAGTGAGGTCTACGCTGAAAGCATTGTGGTGCAGATCCTTCTCTTCAGTTTTTAAGTACTGGGACTCATTTCTCTGTGTCTGGGGCCAACATAAGGCTGGTCACCAGTTCACAGATCTGTCTTAGCCATGCTGTCAATGCATGATGATGTATGGAGGGATATGTTCATTTTTCTTCCACTTTTTCTGTTGTGATCATTCTGATAGTGTCTTGTGAGGACTGAAAGAATTAAGGGAATGCCTCTTTGAACATGCCTGATGGTCATGAGAGTTCCTGCAAAGGCTTGGCCGTAACAGATCTACGCATGACTAAGTTTGAGGTCTGCACCTACTTGGCCAGCAGATGTGTTTATGGAGGGCGTAGCTATTTCCTTCAGAAAAGGGTGCTGTAGCTCAGTTCTTGAGCTTACCCTTTTGGTGGGGTGAACCTCTAGATTTGCTAGCTTGCCCATCCTTAGAACATGCTGTAATGTCCTCACATGCACTCCCTCCATGATGGACAAGTACGCAATCGAATATAACTTCAGACAAGTGTTCAATATATTTAGCTCCCTTTTCCGCTTGCAAATCATCCAAGAGCTTCAACTATAATCAGAATATCTGTCATCCGAAGCTTATCCGCTGGCTTATAATTGCTTGTAAATCATCCAGTCTGTGTCCGGGGCTTTGTAATTTTCTTATTCCTCTCTGTCTAAATAATTGTCTACAATCCCCGTCACTTTAGGAGGTAGCTGCGTCCTCAAGGGCTTAGGATTACGCAGCAGGATGACAATGATTGCTCTCCAACTCACAGGTGGGCAACTGGGCCAGAGCATGGGGTAATGAGCTGGTCCAAAGTCATGTTGTTGTTGTTAAGGACTAAGCCCCTTCTCCCTCAGGAACCACAGATCCAGCCTCCAAACCATGCTTCCTCTCACGAGCTATTTATAAAAAGTGGCTTTTGTGCTTTGGGAGCTGCACAACATTTTTCTGCCTCCCCAGCTGGGTGAAACTGAAACCCACAGGAAAATAAAACAACAACAACAACAACAACAAAGATTGCCAAAGCCTGCTGAGGGGAGGGTGAGCAGCTCCCTGCAGTTCCCCCAGCACCCAAACCCCCCCTCCCTTCTCCAAATTGTGCCTGTAAAGCAAAAACTTCTGCAAGCCGAAAAATTGCTTAATTGCCTCAAATTGATTCCATGGTTTTATTAAGATCTTTTCCCAGCTCTATTATGGTTAATTATTTGTATTACAGTAGACTCGGAGGCCCCAAGCAGAGATCAGGGCCCCATTGTGCTAAATACTGTTACAAGCTCATAATAATGAAATCACTCCTTGCCCCAGAGAGCTTACAATTATGCGGGGAACTGCAGCGGTAACACACCACAGCTCGTGTGAACACCTTTTAGGGGAGGTTAAGGTGGATTTCGAAAGCCAAAAAGGTCCCTTGTAACAACCCGGGCTCTTTGCATTATGCATCCTCCCTTCAGGCCCGCTCGTCTTGCTGAGCTCTGAAAAATCGAGGGAGGATATTGACGTAAAGCCAACAGAGGAACCCCCCACTCAGCCCAAGGCTTCGTGGTGGAAAGGGGAGGGAAAGAGAGAAGGGGAAAGAGAAGTGGGGGAAGCAAGAACAGGTTCCCGTGCTGCTTTCCCCTTCACCTTTCGTTTGTGCTCGGAAGCTCGGCTGCGGGAGGTTCATGAGGGAGCTTGTTTCCCCGGGGATTTCCAGCCTCATTTTGCAGACGCAAAGCGTTCCTCTGGTTTAGGTAAACGTTGCGATGAGCACCCGGCTTTCAGTTAGCCTGCTGGAGACCCTGCACCCACCGCCTTCTTCTGCTTCCCAGACCAGGCAAGGAAGAGGAGCAAAAAATACAGAAGGGGAACCCTACACTTCTCCTTCCCCCTCCTCACACCCCACTCCACGGCCAAACCTTTGTGGTTGCATCTCACCCATACGTGGGAGATCTCGTGTATCGAGGGGTCAGTGCTGGGAGAGCTTTTCTACACCTGCATATGCACATGGGGAGAGTTTTGAGGCCTTGAAACCTCTCTGGAGGTGCAGCTCGGGCCTGGGAGAGCGGCAGGTTTGGAATGAATGTCCAAATGCTTATTTAACGAAGGGTATTACTTGTACCCCAGGTACTGCTGAGCTCTGGGTGACCCACTGGGGATGCTCAGGAGGTGACTTGCAGACACATCACACATCTCTGCATTGCCCACCTCTGTCTTTCGCTTTCCCTGCGTTGCAACCCAGAGTTGAGAGGACGTGAATGGCAGCAAACTGTAGCCCAAACCCAGGGGAAACTCCAATTGTTTCCAAACACTAAACTCCGGACTCAAGCGGAGCAGGAACCTCTGGAGATAACACGGTGTCTGCGTGTGTGTGCGTATGTGCCTGTGTGTGTAAAACGGCCTTGCAGAGCCCCCCAGCTTTAGGCAGGGCTTTGAAAAAGATCTGGGTGGTGATTCAAAATCCAGGTTATGACCTGTGACCTTTGGATGAGAAATTGTTGCCATTTAGGATGTGTTAGGAGGTCCATCCTTTTCATCAAATGCGTGTTTCTTCTTGCTGCGGGAGGCAATCACACCGGTATATCATTAACTCGCAGAAAAGGAGGCTGTAAAAGAAGTTGATGGGGGACCTTAGCCCACACCCTGCTGGGGTCTGCTCAGAGCACAATATCCCAGCGACCATGAGATTAAGCTAAAGAGAAAAGTGAAAATGCTTTTCACGATTCACACGCCCTTTAGATTGTTTTATTAAACCATTTGAATAGGGATTTCCCTTTCGGCCGACAACGAGGCCCGGCCAATGCATAGTTCTAGGTTGCTATGACTTAGTTGGTGCTGGCTAATCACAAGTGAGGGCAAATTTCATATAAAATATCTCGGGCTATTGTCAACCTAATGCAGCGTGACAGTGCCAGCACAAAGGGGGATTCATTCACCCCAGCAGGTAATAAGGACGATTTGCCATACCAACCAGGCAGTCTCGAGGGGGGCTGTCAAATACGATCAGAGCAGCGAAATGGAGCCTCACATTCCATTCTCAGGTGGGCGAAGGCGATCCTTTTGTTTGACCATGTTGCTTGCAATAACAGAATTGAAGTATATATATATATATATATACATTTATAGTTGTTTGTTTCCTTCCCCGTACCCTATTGACCAGCAGGGCTGTTTTGCATAGCACTCTTTGGGGCTTGCCTTTTTCTCCTTGCCTGGTTTGGTTCTGCTTTGTTTTCGAGGTCAGAAGGGACCCCGATGATCCTTTAACCTGGAACGCGCCCCGGAGAATTTCACCCCAGTCCTTCCCCGCTCCTTTTCTGCCTTCCCCTTTCATTAAGGGCTCAGTCCTGCCACAATGAGCACGTTGTATCTCTGCTAATAACCCCCAATTGGCACACAGCTTCCTTTTGTCTAGAGCCTCCCCAGGACATCAGGACATTGGGGAGACCAGGGGTTGGGGTAATTTGGGGCGGTTCGAAGGGCCGAGAGGACCGTGCTTGTTGCGGGATTCCAGAGGGCGATGAAATATTCAGAAGGCGGCATTTACAGGACAGTGGGAGAGGGGGGATCAGACGCCAAGTGTTTCACACATGACCAAGCCAAGAGAAAGCCAGATAAAACGTGCTCGCATTAAGCAGGGTAGGTAGGGAGGCATACATGGTAACGATTAGATCGACAGAGAGATAGGGCGATGGAGAGAGAGATAGAGGGATGTTTGCTTTGCAGGTATCAGACCCCCGTTACTGATACCAGACCGTCCTGCTGATTTGTCTATCTTGGGGGTCTGGTTACCTGTGATCACCCGGGGTTATTTTGACAGTAGCTAATTAGTGAGAGCATTCCAGCCCCTCGACCCACCCTCGGCTCACATGAGGGCTCAGAGAGAGGCAGAGAGCACTGGCCTTGCTCCCAGCAACCATGTACGAGGCACCTGGGCTGCTCTAGTGTCTGACAATCTGGATCTACCTGTTTGAGGTAGAGCTGGAAAGGTTTGGAAGTGCCAGCACCGCGCTGGAGGCTGCAGCTCTGTTGTGCTGGGTACAACGATAACCATAAGCAACCAGCAGGAAAAAAAAATAGTAAAGGAAAAAAAATGAAAAAGAAAAAAATACACAACCTGCATCATTCAGATGTTTCGGGGGAAGTTGGCCTTCAGGATTTTACAAGCTGTGTTAATCCAACCTCCTTCAATCCAACACTCCCTCTTATCTATATCGCCTTCATGTTCCCTGGCAGGAATTGCCCATTTAATAATTTCCCTCCAATGATCTGAATCACAGCTAATCTGATCAAATGTCTTTTTAGGGCCTTTCATCTTCCCAGGCATGTGTTGACACTAGCACGCTGGTTCAGAGGAAACAAGAACTCAATCAGAACTTGGTTAAAAACACAGATGGGACCCAAAGCTAACCTTTCCTTTAAGATATGCAAAAGTGTGGTTAGCGTCTTGTTATTATGCTTGGCATTTGCATACGTCTTTGCATTTTAGGGGCCTGATTCTTAAGAGGATAAAAAAGTCAAACAAACCCCGCAGCTGGATTTTGGTGAGAAACAGTGCAGAATCGGCTGGGCATGGTGCTGGAGTGGCTCTGCGTGAAGAAGAGCATAGGCTGTGGCATCACTCAGAGCCCAGTGTGGATCCTCAGGGCAGCTCCTGGCTGGTATCACTTGCTGCAGTGTGGGTGCTCCAAACCTGCATTTCTCCCACCGCTGCAACTGCTCTTGGAGCCGCTCCCACCTCATTTCAGGGTTAGACCTGAAAGCCTCGATGACCCGCAGCCCCCAAGGACTGCTGGTTTTGCAAAGTGGGTTTGTGTAGACTTGCAGGTGAACCCACTTGGGAGATGCTGCTGAAGACTAAGGGAGCTGAGCCAAGCCTACACATTAAACAGCGGCAGCAGGCGTTCGGGTTTCACTCATGTATGGCTCCAAATCCTTCAGGTCATCTACACCGAGATGTCTTACAAACAGAACTTTAAGGAATGACCTTAGCGATCCTTCTGCATCCAGGGGATCCCAGGAAATCGTTTAGCCTCTGTTCTTGTCCACAGGATCCCATGCAGCCATGCTTTTCTGATGAAGGTTTATATCGTTCCAGACATGTCTTCTCTGTGCAATGCAGAGCAGTTCTGGAAAGTCCTTGGCGCTACTGCCAAGATCTATAATGGCTACAAGCCCAAGTGAGGTGCTGGTAAGAAAGTGGCCGTGCCCACACAGCTCAGCACAGAGGCAGATGGGGACTCCACCACCTCCCTGGGGAGGTTATTCCGATGGTTGGTTGTTCTCATTGTGCAGAGTCTTCCTCTTGTGTCCAACTGGAAGTTGAGCTTTCTGCCTCTGCCCTGTATGGACAGTATTCCAGATGTGATCTGTGGTGTCAGTCAATAGGGAGCACCATCTGAATGAATTTTTGCAGATAGGGAAACCGAGGTAGAGTTTTGGAGTCACTCGTGTCCAGGGAGGGACTTTGTGCAGCATTTGTAGCCCACTGGGTCAGGCAGTCACCAGGCTCTGATCATCCTAAAGCCTCCAGAGTCTTCTCAGAGTAACAACAAGGATCTCCTGACTGATAATGGTGTGACTGGGATGAAAATCAGGGTCAGGGCTTGGTGTTTAGGTTTGGGAGTGGCACTGAGTAAAGAAATGGAGGTTTTAAAGAAGTTTAGGATCTCTTCTTAAAGCTTTGACTCCAGAAAGCATTTCTCGATGTACCTTGTATGGATACAGCACACGCTGTCCAGTTTGGGAATGTGCTCTGTGGAACGATTCACCTTCTCACCAGGAAGCCTGGCTTGTCCCCTCCTTTTATAGTCCTTGTATTGAGCACATCCAAGGCCACAACTTGTTCCTCTCCACCTTTCCTAGAGGATAGAAAGTGCATCTTTGAAAGCAAATAGCAAGTGTGGTACAAGGAACCCCTTTAAATGGGCGAGGTGGTAATTGAAGAGCGTTCGATGTCAGGCCAAGGAGGTGCTGTTGCAGGAGACCAACATGTTGACATTGGCAAGGATGGACCAGGGGAAATATCAACACTGGAAACAGGAACGTCTCCAGAGAGGAGCTGAAGGGAGCTTGAGGCTGAGCCAGATAGCTTATGTAAAACCCTCTCAATTGGTTTATCTGAGATGGGATCCTCTATTGCTACAATCGAGAGGAATGTGGTGAAACTGAAGCTCGCCTGCCTCTGAGGCTGCGAGAGCCAATATTTTGTTTCCAACGTTCCCAGTATTTTCGCCACAAGCAATGTCAGGCTCACAGCAGCCGTGACACCTCGGTGATCCTCCTCCTCCTCTAGGATGGGAACAACACTTGTTCCCCTCCAGCACTTGGGCACTGTCTCTGCAGCGTGGATGGATACGTCAGCCGGAGTGTGCCAAGGGGTTCCCTGTTCTCCATCTTCACCTGGTTTCATGCCAATGTTTAATAGTTCTGATTGGCAAATTATTTCCTTCTTTGTCATCATAAAAAAAACAAAAATAGATAAAACCAACAAGAATCCTTCAAACATTTTTTTTTTCCTACCTTCTTTCCTCCTTTCCCTGGGGAGAAATATGTCCTGGCCTCAGAGATGTGACACTTTGTTTCTTATAACCATAGAATCATAGAATGTTTGGGGTTGGAAGGAACCTTTTCAGGTCACCTAACTCAATCGCCCTGCAGGGAGCAAGGACATCCTCAACTAAAGCAAGTTGCTCAAAGCCCTGGCCAACCTCGCCTGGAATGTTTCCAGGGATGGGGCAGTGACCACCTCTCAGGGCAACCTGGGCCAGGCGCTCACCACTCTCATCATAAAAAAATAAAAATAAAAAGAAAATCTTCCTTTTCTCTAGTCTAAATTTTCCCTCTTTCAGTTTCAAACCATCCCCCTTCGTCCTGTCCCAACAGGCCCTGCTAAAAAAGTCTGTCCCCACCTTCCCAGTAAGGCCCCTCTAGTGCACAGAGCACTGTAAGGTGGAGGACATCATCCCCACATCCTGAGCCCTCAATTCTTGGTTCTGAGGGATCTGCTGGTTGGTGAGTTTAGCACAGAGGCCAGCTGGGCTGAGGGACTGGAGTATCTTCTGCTGGTATCTGGGACAAGTAAGGCTGCACTGCTGCAGGCGGTCCTTGCTTATCCTGCACACAGATTTCAGAGCCAGCAGGCAACTCTGTTCACGATAGTATAAGCCAACAGTGATGCCTGCATATGTTTTCACAGCTCCCGTGAGCTCTGACTCACCAGTCCCGCTGGATTTCGCTTCTCTATTCAGAAAGTAGCTGTGCCTGCAAGGCTGTCAGTGTGAGCCTGAAGAAACCCACTTCTCCTGAGGGTCAGCATCTGCTTAAGAACTGAGGAGGCTTTGGCTTAAGGTAGCTCTGAGAGGTGCCCTTCAGAGCTGAGGCTTTCCTCCAGCCTTGGTTTCAGTGTAGTTGTAAACAAGGAGCAGGCACTGACTGCTACACCCTTAGTGCTTTTGCTCCTGCATCCATGGTGAGGAGTACTTGGTGTTACACTTTTCTGGCATCCATCATTTTCATCCAAACTGGTGAAATATGGCATTTAATTCGAGCGCTCCTGATTGAGCTCTCACAATAGAGGTGTTATGGAGGGGTTTCCACAACGGAATGGCACAGGTCTCCTCCCATCTCTACATAAAGTGGCTCTCTTGATGGATTCAAGGAGGAAACCACAGTGTGCTGATAGCAGCTGAGTAGTCCTCTTTACACTGCAGTCAAAATCAAAAGCCACCTCATCTGAGACAAAGACTGGGCTTCCAAACCTCCCAAAGCTGACTTCACAAACTCCTCACCACCTTCCTCCACTGGATAATGCCTTCTTCCACTGCAATCCCAGTGATGTCTAACCTGCAAACCACAGTAATCAGGAGGAAATTGAGCTGTTAGGACAGGCCCCCTGTGTATGAAGCAGGGCTGTGCTGGCTCCAAACACCAGAAGCACAGTCTGCCCCCAGTTTTATCACCAGTTTCTTGGTTCTTGGGGTTGATTTAGATTTACTCTTCTGGTTTTGTTTAAACCAGAGTCAATGTAGTGTCAACTGTTGTGCAAATCCTAACAGACAGCTGTGGGTTTGTAAACCCTCGAGCCAAGGAGGGAATTGAAACCCTTTCTCACGTTGCCTGGGTACATGACATACCAGACAAAAGTTGGAGAGACTTCACACCTTCCACCCCTCTGAGGTGGGTGTCTGGGTGTCTGAAGTAGCTGACACAACAGCTAATTTTCTCCTGTCTTTTAGCTTTGAAAAATGAAGCTCGGAGGAAATAAGACATGCCCTTCCCACAGTCTTCCTAAGCAGATATGACATTTTCTCCATTTTACCCTGGTTTTTGCTTAAGGGAGCTTCCCAAGAGCACTCAAGAGTCTGCAGTGTCAGAAATTGAAGGCTTGCAGCCAAACATTGCAGCATCTTTTCTAGTGTGGAACAGGGAGTAGGATCCTCTATTCAAGAGCAGACAAGCTAATGGTGGCTGAGAGGAGTGGCTAAGATGGGAGACTTCTTTCCTTCACTGTCACACATCTCCAGGAGGAATCTGGGACAATTTTCTTCTATTCCATGTTGTTTATACATTATCCATTGAGCCAGTGTTTCACTCCAGAGGCTATGTTTTAAAAGGGATGGTGACAAGGTCGCAGGCAGTAAAGAGTTGTTGGCACGGGAGGTTTGCCTCCACAGTGCAGAGTCAGTGGCTGTCCTGGAGACATCAAGGTTTCCTTTTCAAAGGGGCTGCTACACCTTCAGGAGGACCATCTAGAAAAGTGACACACTAAGTGGAAAGCCCTTAGAGCAGGGTCTATCTCAGTTCCTTGGCTACCTGTTGTCCATCTCCTTGCTTCGTGCCTCACAAGTTGTACATAACAGGATATTTCCTTCCTTCCTTCCTTCCTTCCTTCCTTCCTCCCTTCCTTCCAGCTCCCAAAATATCTGAAAGTGGGTTCCATTGTCCTATCCCAGAAATCTGGTATTACCACCAGACCACTTTAAGGGAAGAAGGAAAGATTTAGAGTGGGGGCAACTGGGCTCCATACTATGGCCTGAAGGTGGTGGAAAGGGACTACAGTGATTTAAGACCAAAATAAACCATTATATTTATCCTTTTGCATCACTGTATTCCTTTCTCCCCCATATCTGGAATATCTGCCTGACCTGGGCTTAATCATTTAGTCATTCAGAGAAAGATTCAGGGAAAATAAGTCACTGTCCGGTCATAAGAGGGAGAAGCACATGAAAGCAGGTTTCACAGAGTAGACAGTTGAGATATTTATCTGATTATCCATTTGTCTTCCTCTTCCCACAACTTCATGACCCTCTGGTCAGCTCCAACACCTTCTGCCCATGGTTCTGCAGACATTACTGAATTTAGCATTGCAGGCTGCTCCTGATACTGCTCAGCCGTGGCTTTCCTCCCTAGATATTTCTGCTGCTGAGACAGGATGGTCAAGGATGTCCTGCAGAGGACATTCAGGTTCTCAGAGTCACAGATCAGGCTCCTTAGGAAACAATTTCCAGAAGCAACCAGTGACCTGGAGGCTTCTGCATTAGAGGGCAGCTACAAAGCATCCCTAAAGGCCTCTCAGCACCTTTTTTTACTGATAGCCAGCGTCCCTAAAAAGGTCCAGGACAGGGTACCTTGAAGCACCAGCCATCCAAGCCTCTAAGCCCTGCAGGAAAACTCAGGAGCAGGCAGGAATTAAACAAGCTGAAGCCAGAGTTTTGGTGACCTTGTGCTGCACTGTGAAAACAAAGTGGTTAAAATGCTCTTAAGGCAACATCCCCGTGAGGTATTAGTCCCTATTAACCTTCTCTTGCCAGATGACTTTCCAGAAGCTCTCTTCAAGTCATAACGAGCTGCTTGTCTCCGGCTACCAGAACCACCCAGAGAGGAATGAGGCGACCTGACAAATATACTGCCTGACAAATATACTGCGCTTGCCTGTTATCTTTGCTAAGTCTCTTGCATTTTTATATGGCACCTTAATAACCCCCTCATTTCCATTACAAGTGCATGCTTTCCTTCTGCTTATCTGTATCTCGATACACTCCTTCTCCATTCCTGCAGCCACCACCATCGCCTCCGGCTACAACCTGGGGAGCTCTTCAGAGCTCAGCCAGGTCAGGTCAGCTTAGTAATGGGAAGGACAGTCCCAAATGTTAGGAGGTGGCAGGATGTGATTCACGCCAGGGCGCTTCTCCATCTGCGTCAATATTGAACTCGGTGCCTGGAGTTAGGGGCAGGAGATGTAAACCCGGTGCCCTAATTTCGTGGAGGCAATTAGAGAGATCGGCGGCAACTTTCCCAAGAGACAAACTCCTAACCTCAGTGCCCCAGGGCCAGATCTCAGCTTCTTTGCTCTGCTCTGCCTACATTCCCCAGGTAGTTATGATCAGATACAACGCGATTTGCTTCCTGTTGTGTGCTGCTAAGTGGTGGCTGCTCTCCACCCCAGGGGTGGCTGCATTTCAAAAGCAGGGGAGTGATTATGGTGTGCAGGGGCTGTAAAAGGCATCGGGCTCTTTCTGGGAACAGGAGGGTTGTGCAAAATCAGGGCTTCTTAAGGCAAATCCTATCAATACCCTCCTGGAGCTGGAGGTTTTCCTTAAGGGCTAGTGACAGCCGAAGGAGTTTAAGTAACGGATCTGGGGTGTGGGATTTGGTATCTACAACCAAAGCTGTCCTCCTGTAACTCCGTGTTCAGCTGTGACCAAGTCACAGAATCACAAACAGTGGGGGTTGGCAGGGCCCTCTGGAGCTCCTCTGGTGCCACCCCCCTGCTCCAGCAGGGTCACCCCGAGCAGGGGGCCCAGCATCGCAGTGTCCAGGCGCGCTTGGAATCTCTGCACACAAGGAGACTCCACAACCTCTCTGGGCAGCCTGGGCCAGGCTCCAACACCCTCCCCCCAAACAAGTTGCTCCTCCTGCTCAGCTGCAACCTCCTGGCTTCCAGTTGGTGCCCGCTGCCCCTTGGCCTGGCGCTGGGCACCCCTGAGCAGAGTCTGGCCCCAGCCTCTTGGCCCCCGCGGGCCCTTGAGCTCTTGCTCAGCATTGCTCAGCTCCCCTCTCAGGCTGCTCTTCTCCAGCTCCACAGCCCCAGGGCTCTCAGCCTTGCCTGGGCACAGAGATGCTCCAGCCCCACAGCATCTTCAGAGCCTCGGCTGGACTCTCTCCAGTAGTTCCTTGTCTCTCTTGAACTGGGGAACCCAGAAATTGACCCAATATCCAGATGTGGCAACACCAGTGCAGAGTAGAGTGGGAGGAGAACCTCCTTCAACCTGCTGGCCACACTCTTCTGAATGCACCCCAGTCCTGACAAATGCAGAAATCCTGTAGACTGTTTGGCTGTGTTGCCTGAAGCCTCCTGGGTTTTGGTGAGCTCTGCACCTGTACATAGAGAGGAACACTTCTGTTCCTAGGAAGGGCTGAAGCTCAGGTGGGATCCATGACCTGTGGAGTCCTTAGCCAAAGTCATCCCTCTCACAGCCACGCAGGAGAAGGTTTTCTGTACAAATGCCATGGGGGCAGATGCTTCCTTTTCAGTCCCAGCATGGCAAGGCACAGGGGCTCTCCATGACATCTGCAAAAAACAAGTCAGCACCTACAGCATGTTCCCAAAGGCCTCGGTCACATCTCCAAGAGATGAGACTGAATCTACCCAAGCAACCTGCTTCAGCCACTACAGCTGCCAAAACTCTACCTGGGGATGGATGAGGAATAGACCAAGATCTTCAGGGTCTGGATTAAAGGGAGGGCAGGGGCAGATGATGTTATACTAAGGATCTGCTACAGACCACTCAACCAGGCAGACCGAGTGGATGAGGCCCTCTATAGACAGAAGGGAGCAGCCTCACAATGGCAAGCCCTGGTCCTCATGAGGGACTTAAACCACCTCTATAACTGTTGGAGGGACAACACAGCAGGGCATGAGCAATCCAGGAGGTTTCTAGAATGTGCTGATGGTAACTTCCTTCCCTGAGCGACAGAGGAGCCAACAAGGAGAGGTGTTATGCTAGACCTTGTTCTCACCAACAAGGAGGAGCTGGTGGGGAATGTGAAGCTCAAGGTCAGCCTTGTCTGCAGTGACCATGAAATGGTGGAGTTCAAGAACCTTAGGGCAGCAAGAAGGGTGCACAGCAAACTCACTGCTCTAGACTTCAGGAGAGCAGACTTTGATCCAGACAATACCTTCAAACTGGAAGATGGTAGATTTAAATTAGAATACATTCTTCCCTGTGAGGGTGGCGAGACACTGGAATAGGGTTGCCCAGAGAAGCTGTGGATGCACCATCACTGAAAGTGCTCAAAGCCGGGTTGGATGGGGCTTGGAGCAACCCGGTCTAGTTGCAGATGTCCCTGCCCATGGCAGGGGAGGTGGAACTAGATGATCTTTCAGGTCCCTTCCAACCCAAACTATTCTGTGATTCTATGAAGAGGTTTCAAGATTAGATAGGCCACCATGGTAGGAGGTGAAAGGTGTGTCAGCCATTCTCTCCTCAGGCACTATGCCCTCTACCTCCCCCCTAGTTAATCTGACTGGCTTCTACAGGAAGCAGTTGTCTTTCACAGGCTTCTAGGGTGGTCATCAGTGTCCTTGGGGACATCATACGAAGCTGTTCATCCCCAAGATTCAGTTTCTTGATCCCGCCTGATCTTAGGCAAATGCAAGATGCCAAGTTTGCAGTCCTGTTAGAGCTGGACTCATGCTGGAAAGCTGAGCTTTTGCACAGCTCAGGAGCTGCATGGTCACCATTTACGGGAAGCTGGGATCCTCCAGGCTGGAGAGCTGCTGAACAAGGATTTTTCAAAATCACACCGTGGAACTGAGAGTTCCTGCATTTTCCCTTCTGGGTTCTAGCCCTTCGTGACTTATTAACCTCATGAAGTACATTGACAACATGTTCCAGGACATTGCTCATACCTTCGGCTTGTAAGTTCATGCACATCATTTGATTTGCATATTGTTGTGTTTGGTAGTCTTCCCGAAGCGAAGTGGTGCTGCACAAGTTCTTGCTTAAGCCTCCAATCCAGCCAGGACTGCTCTGCAAGCACCCAGCTTTGATTTCTCCCAGAGAACTTGTTGGCATATTAAACTCCCTTTGCGTTAGTAAAGCTTGGAAGCATCTAGAAGGTAAAGATTAAGCCAAAATGCCCAGGGAAAGCTCAGATCAGCAAAACGTGGTGCAGAGAAGGTTGGAGTGGTTTCGAGCAGGCATCTCACCAGCCCATGTAGAGCTCAGTAGAAGCTGGTGAAGCTGCATCAACAGAAAACCTGACCTCCTGTCTTTTTGGTACAGATTTCAACACTGTCCTAGCCTAATATCTGAAAGGTGTCAGAGACAACACACTTTCTTGGCTAAGAGGTCTATAGGCACAAGGTGAGTTCGTGTGGTGAATGGCAAAGGAGGTTCAGGGAGGTCAGTTATCAGGATCCTTGTGTCTTCTTAGAATTGCCCAGCGGGTTTGAGAATAGCCCTCCTCATGATCAAAATGTCATTTTGCTGAAGCCACAGAGCATGGCAGTGGTGTTTCCTGAGGTGTGGCGTCAAACTCCAACGTCACTTCTAGGGAGCAAAGAAACGTAGAAAGACTCAAACTGGGGAGGGGAATAGAAACTGGTATTTGAGTTTATTTCCCCACTTGCAAAGCAGTTTGAAATCTCCAGTTTTCATTGAAGAAACACCGAGACCCAGGAAAGCCAGGCTAATGCTGAGCTGCCTTTTCCCACCCAGCTCCAGCTAGGATGAAAAGCTGTGAAGGTCTCCACAGAGACTAAGGCTCCTCCATTCCTAACCAAGACAACTTTTGGCTGATATCACCCACCATCCTGAGGCAGTGGGCAGAAAAGGAAAAACTCTTTTCCAGTCCACTTGGCAGGGGCTTTAATTAAGGAAGAGAACCAAACTTTGGATAGATGCTGGATGCCATGTATTGAACACTGTCTCTAAGTGAGCTAGACAGCCTCAGGAAAAAGAAGGTGACCTCAGGATGGAGGGTGGGGTTAATGTTTAGTTTACATAGAGAAGGTTGGCGAGTATCTGACCATCTTGGCATTTTCCTACCTTCCAGCCATCAGCAGCTCTCTTAGTCGAGGAGGAGGAGATGCTTTACCTGGTGCTGGTCCCACCACTAAGGGTGGAGGCTGTCATTAAGCGCAGACCTGCATTTTCCACATAGCCCAAATTCTTAGCACCTGAAGCCACGGTTGCAGCTGAGGGTATGTCTGCATGGTGCACTGCCTGCAAAGCACCACATGGTGTATTCCATATGCCCGCTGAAACTCAGGGTTGCACTGGTTTTTGGTTTGCCGTGGCCCTACCCTAAGACCTTAGGATGAACTTAGTCAAAACTTCTTGGCTGACCTCTGTGGCCTTGAATCAAGCCTGGTCCTGTCTACACAGGAGCTTATTTCCTAGTATAAGAAAATGTCTGTGGAGTGGATCCAAGCTGGACCACAGGGAAAAGGAGTTTCCTGGCCTTCTGCCATGCCCTCAAGAGGAGATGTTCACAGGGCTGGTCAAAGCCACGAGTGGTTCCTTCACTGGCCACTATTCATTGATTTCTCTCTTTCACAGCTACCAGGGAATCAGCCTTTGTCCATGCCATTGCCTCTGCCGGAGTGGCTTTCGCGGTGACCAGATCCTGCGCCGAGGGCTCGGCCACCATCTGCGGCTGTGACACCCGCCACAAAGGCTCTCCTGGGGAAGGCTGGAAATGGGGGGGCTGCAGCGAGGATGTGGAGTTTGGGAGCATGGTGTCTCGGGAGTTTGCGGACGCCCGAGAGAACAGACCAGACGCTCGGTCAGCCATGAACAGGCACAACAATGAAGCTGGAAGGACCGTAAGGACATTTAGTTTCACCTTTTTCCATCTCCCTTTAAAGCTTTTGTTGCCTGCCATAATGAACAGCGGGAGGGAACTGAGGGGAGTAACGAAACAGAAATCTAGGCAGCTTTACATCCTGAAATGCTGATACCTGACCTGTGATTGTTCTTGTCAGGGAGGTGATCGATGTACCTGATCTATGAAAGCTACCAGCAAATTCACTCACCCGAACCTAAATGTCTACCTTGGAGTCAGTAGTCCAGACCTCATTTATAGAGAATGGATCAAGGCAGACAGGTCTAGGAGGATATTTCAGCCCAGCTTGGAGGAGATGTTGGAAATAGCTCAGTCAATGTTGCCCTAACTGGCTGTTCCCCTCAGTTGGCTGTAGGAAGGTGAAATGTAGAGCCAGAGAAATCTGTACTGTAGACTTCTGAAGTTAGGAGAGATGGGCCTGGCTTCATAGGGAGGATTCAGCTCCTTAAATAAAATGCATTTTAGTATAAACTGAGAGATCCTCAAGTATCCATCCTGTCCTTGGGCTGCTATGCTGCTCAGGGCAGTGGTGGAGTCACCATCCCTGGAGGGATTTAAAAGCCATGTAGATGAAGTGCTGAGGGACATTGTTTAGTGGTGGACTTGGCAGTGCTGGGTTAACAGTTGGACTTGAAGATCTCAAAGGTGTTTTCCAACCTAAACGATTCTATGATTCTGATAACATGGTTTCCTCCAGCACTCACCCGAATTATCCCAGGTACCCCAAGGTATCGTGCATTGCTAGTGGCAGTTGCTAGGATAGATAACGAGACAAATAGGATAGTGGAGAAGCTGACTGGAGTGGAAAGGAGGGATTTTCCTTAAAGTGAGAATCCCTGGAAATCCCAGGCCTCCAGAGTTCCTTTTATTGTGAGTCTTGTTACTTGACACTGAGGTTTTTGGGGGCATTTTGCAGACATCAGAGGTTAGAGAGTAAATATCACACTATTATCTGAAAACCGTTCCATGAATCTGAATCCTTTCCATTCTCACCATGCCAGCACTCATAGGGTAGCTCTTCCAGGCCTCCATACTCAAGTGTTTCCAGCTAAACCTGAGCCATAGGCAGCGTCTCATATTAGTTCCCGTATGAACTCCAGCCCGACCGCTACGCCAGAAGCTTTGATTAACTTCGGCATGATTACATGAACCAAACACTTTGTGGTTCGCTCTCGTTGCTAATTACAACCTCCTTTGCGGCGGGTGATACTCCGTAAATAACACAGGAAAGCACCTGGTGAACATCAAGCTGCTGATTCATGGCAAATCTTTTGGACTCAGGCTGGCACTAGTCTGTTCACGTACCCAGAAATTTGCTGATCAGTCTGAAAATGCAGATTATCAAGGGAGTTGCATAAGGCTGTCTCCTACCTCACAATATTGGAGTGCAGCACCTCTAGAAACCTTTAGATTTGATTTCATGAGAGGTAAGAGTGAATAGCAGGCTCCTGGGATCAATAATCGCCTTTCCATTTATTCCAGGGCAGTGTTTTATGTTGAAGTCTGAGCTTTTCAAAGTCAAAAGTTGGGCTCCTATTTTTTTTTCCTTTGAAATGGGTTTGGAAAAATCATAAGCCTGGCTTAAAAATAAAAATACATTATGTGCCAGTACTTACAGGGCACCTGCAGTAAAACTCATGAGAGACCCTTTATGAGGGAGTGTAGTGATAGGATAAGGGGTAATGGTTTCAAACGGAAAGAGAGTGGGTTTAGAGTAGAGAAAGGAAGAAATCCTTCACTGTAAGGGTGGTGAGACATTGGAACAGGTTGGCCAGAGAAGTTGCAGATGTTCCATTGCTAGAAGTGTCCAAGGCCAGGTTGGATTGAGCTTGGAGCAACCTGCTCCAGTGGAAGGTGTCCCTGCCCATAGCAGAGGGTTGGAACTAGATGACTTTAAGGGCTCTTCCAATCCAAACCATTCTGCAATTCTATGATTCAGGTTTCTGAACACAGACAAAGCTAGGCTAGAATCTTACTTGCTTAAGAAACATGCAACGTAAGTAAAAGATAGAATCCTGTGCTAGATGGACATTCCATATTTCTTTAGTTTCCAATGGAACTGCCTTATAATTAATTTGCAAAGACATTATAGAAGTGGGTGTGTTCTTCGCTTCTCTGCCTAGATATGTCTGCACTGTGTTCTTGGGTGAGAGTACTGCAATATTCACACATCAACATGGATAAGACAGAAGTTGGTGTGTTCAGAAGACTTGGTAGACGCTTAAAGTTGGGGTAGGAATCAGAGATAGCCACTAAAACAGTAAAGTTGCTGAAGTTTTATCTGCCTTAGACCCAGTATCTGTGCAGGGCATTGACTGGAGAATAAGGTGGGGTTTTGTTCACGAGTGTGTAAAAGTATCTATGAAAACTGGAATTCTTTAGGAAATTCTGACTAAAGAGTAGAATGCGACGTGTTTTGATTACAGGCTAATGTCAGTCTTCTTCTTTGCCTTTCCTCTCCTGTCTTTCAGTCCATTATTGAACTCATGCATCTCAAGTGCAAATGTCACGGCCTCTCAGGCAGCTGCGAAGTGAAGACCTGCTGGTGGTCTCAGCCAGACTTCAGGGTGATCGGTGACTACCTCAAGGACAAGTACGACAGCGCTTCTGAAATGGTGGTGGAAAAACATCGAGAATCCCGCGGCTGGGTCGAGACCCTCAGGCCCAAATACAACTTCTTCAAGGCCCCAACTGAGAAGGACCTGGTTTACTACGAGAACTCACCAAACTTTTGTGAGCCCAACCCTGAGACAGGTTCCTTTGGGACCCGTGACAGGATCTGTAACGTCACTTCCCATGGGATTGACGGTTGCGACCTTTTGTGCTGCGGCCGCGGACACAACACGAGGACTGAGAAACGAAAAGAGAAGTGTCACTGTATCTTCCACTGGTGCTGCTACGTCCGCTGCCAGGAGTGCATACGAGTCTACGATGTCCACACGTGCAAATAAAGCAGAACAAAACCCTTCGCTGGGCTCCAAGTGGAGAAATGGATTTGAGCCTACTTCCTCTGAGGTTGCAGACATGAGAGAAGTCTACTTTTTTTGATATTAAAAGAATAAAAACTTTTCAAAAGGCTAAAACTGGTTGGATAGAATAGGTCTAATGACTTCTGGGCTATCCTGAGGTACATCTGGCAGTCACACAAGTTACGCCCCAGCGGTGCCTCCTGTAGGAGAAGGCGGTTTTTCAACTGCTGGAACCACAGAGCTGGAACTAAGAGCGTTAGCAAAAGCATGGATTTGCTCTGCTCTCACCCACCTGAAGTGACTCGTGTGATTAAGTGTCCTTTGAAAGACTTGCATCTTCCTAAGTATCTCCTTTTCCCTCAGCCAGGCAGAGGCTGTTCTGGACAGCAGTACCAAGCTTTCTGAGATCTACATACCCAACCAACCAGACTCTGTGTGTAACATGACCAGCGACAACCACAGCAAAAGAAATAAAACCAGATAAATGAATGATTTATTGGGGGGAAAAAAAAGAAAAAAAAAAAGAAAGAAAAAAAGCAAACAATGCAAATGCTCTTTACTTTTGCCCTGGAACCAGAGAAGTCTACAAATACGTAATAGAGCTGTAGAGTGGGAAGGCTCTTCACATGAACATTTTAGCATAGTAGCTTCTACCAGTTTCGACACAAGATTCAGTGACATCTGTAGAGAGGGAGAAGGTGAGGGAGAGAAGGAGACAGAACTGCTGATGGTTTCCTGCAAATGCCCTGTTGGCACGCGGGTGGTGAGCACGGTATGGAAAAGCTCAGCACCTGATACGTGAAGTGAAGAGGACTTGGTGTGTGCATTGAGAAGGAGACGGACCCATGAATAGTGATATTGCTCCAGCTGTGGCCTGGCATGGGGCTCAGCCAACAAGTCCTCCTTGGAAATGTGATGCAGAGCAATTCTCCTGGAGTTGGACACTCATTGTTGGGCATAGGACATCCAGCTCCTCAGCATCCCAGCTTGTTCCCATAGAGGAGGAAAGGGAAAGTGTTTACCCCTCCCACATCATTAGAGAATGCCGTCACCAACAGGGGGAAGTGCACTTAGTCCATCTACTCTCTGCACCTCATGCAAGCTTCCCCCCAGGCACTTAGCAAAAGCCTTAGACCACAAGTCTATCGGGAAGATGACTCTGAAGGACTGCTCGTCACCCATTCATTTTCATGATGGTGAAGCGACCCACCACCCCTCACAAGTGGGAACAGTTTCAGACTCCAGCCAAATGTTGCTCCACACCTCGTTTCTACAGCCATTCCCATCTCTCAAAGTGGCGCAGATTCAAATGCACAAACCCCAGACTCTAAACCAACCCAGAGTTTGGGTAAGTTTGGACACAGAACCAAATGCCAACTTTGCAGCCGTGGCCCATCTCTGCTTTTCACCTCTGACTCCTCCTCTTCGCATGCTGCTCCGCTTCTGATTTCTGACCAGGATTGCCAGTTTACAGAACCAGCTCTCACCTCCTCCGTGGGCATCAGGGCTTCCTTCAGCCAACTGGGCATCAGGCATGAATCTCAGCCCATCATCTTGGTATTTACAGCGCTGTAACTCTGCTTGAGGTCTTCCTGGTCAGTACTGGCATAAATGAGTGGTGAATCAAGCATGGAGTCACAGCTGGTTTATCTTCAGATACACTTGTCCTGGGTCCTCTTTACCTTACCCATACTTTCAGGTTCCTATCTTGGGAAAAGGACAATGGATTGGCATTTTTTCTTCCTCTTCAGTACAGGAAGGGTAATGGGGCATGATCTAACTCCCGGTGATCCAGAAGAGTCTTCTCATGGCAATGTCATCACAGCTGTTGGCTGCTTCACACCTGGACATCTATTTAGAGAACTCAGGATGCTCTTCTCTCCCTTCCTATCAGATGATTCCTGGGAACCAAAGGAGGGAGTATGCAGAGGAGGCAAGGAACAAACAGAGCTTAATCCCATCAGAGAGAAAACAGGAGGAAATGATGCCTCCAAGGGTTGACTCTGAGTCATGGCGTCTCCCGAGACTACTCCTAGGCTGGTGCAGTTTATGCATCACCCATTTGTCTCAGGGCTGTGCCCAAGGGCACAAGCAAGCTTTGCTTATTGATGGAGGCACTTTCTACCAGTGCTCTGCAAAATAAAGCTGCAATGACATGAGAGTAGAGACACAGAAGGGAGGGAAGGAGAGAGGAAGAGATTGAGAAAGAGAAAGGATAAAAAAAAATGAGGAGAAAACCAATACATGTAGACATTGCACCCAATGGACGGCCACGGCCCGACTGATAGAAATCAACAGATCCCTAATAACTGAGAGAAGGATGGACCATTTTGTGGAGGCATGACTGATTTTTGTAATACAGTCTTGGAGAAAAGGAAAATCCGATCATCGCAACAAAGGGAGAAGGAAGCCTCTGCAGAGGGAAATTGCCACAATAACCAATATTCAAACACAAGCTGTCAAGAAAGCAAAGACTGAAGAAAACCACATATGAACATTGATGAATTGGAAAAGACGGGACAAGAGACGATATGTCTGATTCGCTTAATACGATGCAGTGCTAGTGGTCACAGCGAGAAATGATGGACACATCCCACCAGGTACTTCTGTCCACAACTGGTGCCCCAACAGAGATGTAAATCATCACAGGTCGCAGACCCTGTTAATCCGTTGACTTCAGCAGGGTCACAGCCATGACTAAGTTTGCCCTCATATTTTTGAGCATGGCTGTTTCCAGCTCCTTCTTTGATACCATCCCAGCGAAGAAATGGGTTGAAGGATTTGGCTGCTGTGCCTGGGAGCTGGACTCTGATCCCAGCCCATCCACTGACCTCCACCATTTCTGCTTTTGCACCAGAACCAAGCCCAACATCCTTAGTAGGTGACGCTTTTGAGGAAGCGTGGGGGGGGAACCTCCAAACTAGGCATTTGCTGAGCAATTGCCTCCTAAGGTGAACAAACAGATTTTGACTGCAGCAGTGGAATTTATTTCATCTGGCCATGTCATCTAGTCTAAGCTATTTATCTAGTTTTCTGCTAGGATCAATGGCAAGAAACAAACAAGTCCAGAAGGTGATTCATTATAGCCTAGAAAGGTATCTAAGCTATGCTTGGTGAATTGCCCTCTGGGTGTACCTCTGTCTTTCCTCTGACTTTAGCTGATGAGCTCATACTAGTTGATGAGCTCTTAGATGGGTACAGTCCGATGATGTGAAACCCACCATGAGTCAAGGAGGTGAAGCTACAATCTGATCATCAGCTGAGATGGGCTGGAAGTTGTATTCCAGCATTCGAAGCTGGGATCAGGCTCAAAGCAGCTCGGTGGCTGGGGACTTCCACCCCATTCAAGGGATTTTTAATGACGCCTATGCAAACTTGTTTGGTTTTATTGTGTATTTAGTCATCCTCTGTGATGATACAATGTAAGGGGTTGAGCAGCTGCTACTAAAGTCAATGAAAAACGCCTGCATCAATTCTGTTAATCATCGCCCCAAGTGCATCTGAGGGTCCTAGTCCTGGGCCTGACTCTGCCCACCCATGAGGAGGGAAGAGAGAGGCTCTGCTAGGGGTCTGGAACCATGCTGAGTACACAGGGTAGGCCTGTGTCTGACCCCATGGCTTTGGAGAAGGGACCTGGGCTATTGCTCCCCAACACACACGCGTTTGGCAAGCATCTTCGGAAAACTAAGATCTCATTCTACTGCCTCCACTAGAGGTCTCAAGTCAGGGTTGGCAGCGTCTTGGCATGAAAGATCGAGTCAATGATGAGTGAGGTGCCATCCCTACCCATACATTGTCAGGCCTCAGTTAGGAGATGGTCTAAATAAAACCCAGAGCCTTCTTCTGCCTCAGGTCCTCCCATTCTGTGATAACAGCGGGGCCTTCCTCACAGAGGGGACTTAGGGTTTCATACTCAATACTCTAAGCATCTGGTGGCGTTTTAGGTGCCCTACAAAATCCTATTGGGATTCACCCGTTGCCGCAATGACACAGGACTCCCACAAATCTTAAACCTGGGTGGATATCTCAAAGACTGTAGGGTGTCCAGAATGACAAGAGATGCTTCTGTGTAAACGGTTGAATTGTGCACTTGTCTGGAAATGGTTTTCCATCAAAACTTCCCCTCCTCAGCTGAGCTGGGTAATGCAGTTTCATACTCAATACTCTAAGCATCTGGTGACATTTTAGGTTCCCTACAAAATCCTATCAGGATTCACCCGTTGCCGCAAAAGTACACATCGGTCACATGTGTCCATAGGCTTGTCATGTCCCAATTCTTAAAATCAAATACAGGAGGAAGGCTATGAGCTTTGGGGTCACATTTCTAGCTTCGAAGAGAGGTTTCTCAAACAACTCAACCTCCACGATCCACAGTGCTCTTTCCCTCTGATGAGATTTGTCCTTAGGCAGATGTTTTGTATCAGGGATGTATCTAGCAGTACCAGGGAAGAGGGAGAAGATACCATCCAACCAAATGAGACAGATATACAAAATAAAAATAAACAAGGAACGTAATTCCATCCTTTTACATGCTGCTATCCAACCTTTCCTTTAGCTGAACTGATGGGCTTGATGGGCCCCATCAGTTCCACCTCCAACCTCATGAAAGACAGTGGAGTTATCTGCGAGGGGGGAATTTGGCATCATCTCTTTTCTTTCTATGAAAGAAATGGAAAGTTTAGGAGGATTTTTGATTTGGTTTCGGTGGTATTTGTTTGTTTGTTTGTTTGGCTTAGTTTTAGCGTTTTGGGGGCTTCTCTTCCTCAGAGAAAAGAAAAACACGGGGAGGGAAATGCGTGACATTTTCTCTGCTTTGACCCCTGATATATGTCTTCTGCCCAAGTGTCACGCTCAGCACTGACAGTCTCCTCCAAGCATTTTGAAGTCTCCGGAATTGTTGCCATTCTTTACAAGGGGCTTCACGTGCAGAACTAAAACATTCAGGGTTTAATCTTGGGAGGGGGCTGCGGAGACAACCACACTACAAAACACCTGTATATGGTACAGAAATCTCCAAGCCACCACCAGCCACATCAGCCTCACAGCCAGAAATGCTGTAGATTTAACTGAGCGTTGCAGGATTTCTGTATCAGCAAACCTCAGAGAGTAAAGTCTCCTGCCACTCAAATATTTTTGGGTGTTTTCGGTGCATTCAGATATATTGTCACAGATATGTTCATGGGTTCGAACACATCGGTCGCGTGTGTTCATAGGCTTGTCACGTCCCAAATCTTAAATTCAAATACAGGAGGAAGGCTATGAGCTTTGGGTCACATTTCTAGCTTCAAAGAGAGGTTCCAGTGCTGCAAATCTGGGGTTTGATGCTCCTGGGGATATTCAGGGTTACAGCATGAGCACTCTGCAGGAGCTAGGAGTTGTGAATCCAGTCCTAGGTGCTGCACTATGGAAATCACTCCAGGCTTCCCTTGATGCCTTAATGATACTGCTTTGGAAAGATAAAACAGGGCCATGAAAAGACACCGAATCAAACCGCCCTGCAGACACCGGCCTTTGCACCTGGATAAATAGGCTGCCAGTAGGAAAACAACTCCCGGCTCTTCCAGAGCCAAGGGTGCTTAGAAGACAACGCTCTGCCATCAATAGCATAGCGAGCGAGTGGGATGTTTGCTCACATCTGTCAGTTGTGTTCCCAACCATCTTTTTGGATGAGAAGCTGTAGAGAGAGCACTAGATGATGGGTGGGCTGGGCAGGAGGAGGTGTCATCTCTTCTTCAGAGCTCTGTGCCTCCTATTTTCTACCTCCCTCCATGCTAAGTCTTGGCTGTTGTAGGAGGGACTTCTTAGTAAGGGAGAATCTCGCTTCTAGCTTTCCCTTCTCTCACCAAGCAGCAGCAGCAGGATCTGGCTTGCTTTTTGCCAAATTGTTTTCTTCCTGGCTTAATCTCCCCACGCTCACTTTTCCTGGCCTCTCTCGTGCCCTCCAACAACAGCTACTGATCCGCAGCTCATCGTTGCTCAGCAAGAGGACAGGGTTCTCCTGCCTCAGACCTTCGTTAACGGCTGTGAGGTGCAGATAGCTCCATTTGGTGGACAACAGGGGCTCCTGTGGCCCCCATTTTGAGAAAGGGCTGTTTAGACCCCTATCCTGACACCTTCAGTGTCTTCACAAACTTGGGCAAGCCATTCTGCTTCCACTTGACTGCAGTTTCTAGAGGTGTCTTTGGTGCATCTCCACCTTGGAGGGGGAGATTTTCTCAAGCACAAGGAGGAGGTCAGTAGTTAACTCCCAGGCAGTGGAATCTAGGCTGGGATTCAGAATCCAAAGTGAGATGCTTAAATGAAGGTATCTACAGGTGCTTAAACTCCCAAACAAGCCCAATGATGGCTCTGTTTGCCTAAACGTAGTGTCTGGTGCTCAACTGAATTATTGAAGATTGGTATCTAGAGCCATTTGGGATGCTCCAGCTCTAGAAGCTACTCTGGAAGAGTGTGGACTTCTCTAAAATCTCATGGTTTATCTGCCAGCTCCACGCAGATGCTTCAGAAACCCCAGGGCATCTCAGATGGCAATAGATGCTTGGCCATGAACAACTCACTTGAGCTCCTAGTGGAGGCTAGAGAACAATTCAGCTGGCCAGATATGAATGTCCACTGTAAGGCAAGGTGAACCTCACTCTGGACTCCACTGATTAGATCTCCATCAGCTCTGGGTGTTTAGATGTCTAACTCATATGGAAAACCCCATGCTTGTGGATATCTACAAATGTGTGTCTTGATCTATGAGCTGGATCCTACTCCAGATGCCTAACTGCCACGTTTTTTGAGACTTCAAGAAGATGGAAAACCATGCATGGGCTCAATTCTGCTCTCCTTTAAACTGATGTAAATGAGGAGGCATCATTTCCATAACACCAGACTTACAAGGGTATCAAAGGGAGCAGAGGGTGGGCCTATTCTGTGAGAATAATTCTTTGAATCCGCTTTACCAGCTGGTATGTAATGGGTTGGACCCCAGTGGAGTATCTGCTCTTCCTGCTGGAGAGCACATACTGAAAATAAACAAGTCCCACTAAGTCATCCACGGGCAAAATCCTGCTCTTACGTGAATACCATCCAGATAAGGAAAGTTCCTGAAGCCCAACAGTCACAAGGGTCTTTTCTACATGACTTTGTCTCCTCCTTTGTCTCTGTAGACCTTGCTTTTCTTACACAAGGGAGGTCTTAGACAGCCCTGTGTGGAAGTGGAGAGTGGGGAAGGTGTGAGGAGATGCTTTCCCAATTTTCCTTTCTTTTCCAAGTTTCTTCTTCTTATTTATTAGTATTTATTTATTTCTCACCATTCATTCCACTCCACCAAAAATCCTGAAGGCGCATCTGCAGCAGACACAGGCTAGCAAGCGGCTGAGTATCACCCAGGTTTTTAAGGGAAGGCAGCATCCTTTCAGAGCTCCTTCCCAACACACGCCTACCACCCGCTGCTACCACTTGGAAAGCACAAGAGGCCTGAGTCTTTCCAAGGCGGGCTCCCAAAACCTCCAAAACCCTCCTGTTTGTGATGAAATCTCCCCCTGGTTCCTACCCGTGTGCGTTCCTCCAGACCTGGTTGCCCAACTGCCCGCCCGTCCCTGCCTGACTGCAGCTCAGCCTTGCTACTCTTAATCTCAGTGGAGACCTGCTCAATCTATCTCTTCTGGCATCACTTTCTATCACTCCCAGGACAAAACCTGCCCGAACAAGACCTGTCGTAGCTTCGGACTATCTGATGAGCCCACCAGCAGCGTGGAAAACATAAAACACAGACCTGTAGCACCCCAGGGGGATTCCCCCATGGTACAAAACATGCTTGTCCGGCAGTCGAGGACAAGTATCTTCTTGTGGGAGGGGTTTTTTTTCACTGTTGCTTTCCCTTCCCACAGACTGTCTGCCTGATTACATCGCCTTCTTCCAAGCTACATCACTGTCTGTAACCCTTCCCCAGCCTGCCCCTGCCCTCGCCCCACCTGAGCACCCCTTTGTACAGACTGCATGTATGATACAACCTGAAATTCCAAAGCTATTGTACAAAGTAGGATTGTCACCTTTGGTTTTGTTTTTTTCGCTTGTTTTTGTTTCGGTTTTGGTTTTTTTGTTTCTCTCAGTATTTTGTTAAGCCTGATGATTTTTTTATGATTATTTATTTTATGAATAAATGTATATATTAGTAAGAGTATATATTTGCGGAAATAACTCATCGGGACAGTGTTGTTGCTCTGCTGTTGTGCTTGTGACCTCATCGGCTTTTACTCTGTTTTCTACTGACGGCACACTAGCGATGTCTTGTAACTGTTTTTTGTTACCAGTTAAGTTTGATAGATGTGTTAACTTTATAATGAAAATTAAAGAGAAAAAACAAACAAACAAAAAAAAGGCATTGATTTTAACCTGTGTTTGGGTATTTTTCTCACCACGGGATGGTATTTCATACCACGGGCTGAAGTAAGGCTGGGGAGAAGTAGGGATGTTTATGTCTTCCTCTCGTGGGCCAGGAGTTGTGTGCTCTGGAAGGAGAGATGCCACCTGAGTTGGCACCATTTAACCCATTCCCAGCTGCTGTGGTAGGTGACAGCCCAGTTAGGAGCCACAAGCCCATTTCTCAGCTAAGCACCACTAGGTCATGAATCCAGTGAAGAAAGGTGGCTAAAGACACACATCTTAAAGCATGGGGAGAACAAAACCCAACCACATGGTTACTCGTGGCTGAGAGTTGGGACGTGGTGAGCCGCCACCACCTCGGGCTGTGACTGCTATAAAAATTCTTTCTCCGGAGCAACAAAAATCCAGCATGGACAAGACATCACTTTGCACAATGTCCCTGGAAGGCTCTGAGGAATGTTGTGTTGGTTCTGCCATTTTCTGCCATTCTCTTCCACTATTAATACATGACTTTAGGAGCCTGCTGGGCATAGTCAAGCAACCACTAAGGCTGTAATCATGCTGGAAAAGTGAATAGATGTCAGGGACTGAGCATCGGGATCCAATTAGAGATAGAGACACTGCTGACAGGCAAGATGGGAGAACCCATGTTGTTCCTTTCATTAGAACCTACCACGGCTGACCTTCCATTGCACCTACCATGACTAGCATGGACTGTGTACAGAGAAATCTGCTCCCAAAAGGAGCCCCGTCACAGCCTTCCTCATTCCTCCATCCTCAGTGAGGAAAGGCGTCCTCAAGAATTGGGCTCGTTTGATTTACAAAGCAGCACAGCTTCTCTTCAACACTTTCAGTTTGACTGGATCGGCTGCAGAGGTGATGGGTTGGCTGCAGAGGTTATGAGTTGGCTGAAGCAGTGATGGGCTGGCTCCAGAGACCATAAATTAGCTACAAAGGCAATGTGTTGGGTATAGAGGCGATGGGTTGGATGTAGAGGTGATGGCTTGGATGTAGAGGTGATGGTTTGGATGTAGAGGTGATGGGTTTGAAGTAAAGGTGATGAGATGGCTGTAGAGGTGATAGGTTGGCTGCAGAGGAGACAGCTGCACAGGGCAGCAGTTCCGAGGGCTCTGTGCCTGTTGACCTCCAACTCCACTCATATCAACAGAAACAGAGCAGATCCCACAGGTCTTCTTCTGGCCTTCATCAGTCACTTAAGAGCAGTTCAAGCCACCCAGCTTTATCCCTCACAGACTGAGTATCTCCTCTAAGCTCATCCTTAATGGCTCCTTTCTGGAAGGATTTGAGCACATCCAAAACTTCATCCCGCTTATTTGAAAGATAAACCTTAGCTGGCATAAGTCACCTTCCAGAGACATCCCTTTTTCTACAGAGACTCTAAACAAGTCCACCTCTAAACAACATAAAAGCACCTTTCCTACGAGAAGGAACTGGGAGGCAAGGAGCACAGTGAGATGCCACAGACAAAATATCCCCCCCCACCCCACGAACACACACCCACGCCTCACTTTGAGTGCCACAGTCAAACACCACGGAGAGCTTTCAGCATACCGGACTCAGCATATTTTCCTGAAATAAATGATAGACATTCTTATGAAAGAGCCCTTGAGATAAGTTTATTTGCCAAGCTGTGTTGCCTGCTTGACCAGCTTTGAGCAAGAGCCTCTTTTTGGGGGGTTTAAACAGGAAAAAACTAAGAAATAAGTGGAAGTCTCAGTTGCTCTTAGTTTACACATGCAATTAACCCCTTTTAAGAATGAAAAAAGAGAACCTGGTGCTGATAACTCATCGTTGCCTCACAATTTGGACTTTTAATTATGAGGGAAACAGTAGAAATCCTCTCTTTTGCAGAAGAGTGTTTTTCCCCTCTATGGATGAGCAGCACAGTCTAACCACGGTCATGTGTAGCCACGGCTAGGTCACAGAAGTCACCTAAACCTGTTCCACTACCAAGCTGCAGCTGCTTGATGTGCAGAGCCAAGGGTCTAACCCCCTTCCCAACCATAACTGAAGGTCTTGATGCAGAGACGTAATGAGGTACTTAAAGTTCTTACGATCAGCAGAGTTGGCCACATTTCATAGAATCACAGAATAATTAAGGCTGTAAAAGACCTCTGAGATCATCAAGTCCAGCCTATGACCTACCACCACCACTCAGCTAAACCCTGCCACTAAGTGTGGCATCCAGGCTGGCCTTAAACACCTCCAGGGACGGTGCCTCCACCCCCTCCCTGGGCAGCCCATCCCAGGGTTTGATCCTCCTTTCTGTGAGGAAGAGCTTCCGAATATCCAACCTCAACCTCCCCTGGTGCAGCTTCAGGCTGTGCCCTCTCGTCCTGAGACATTTCTTTGAGAAACAGCGCACTGAACTTGGGTAAAGGTTTGGTTCCCAGCAAAAAATCAGGACTGACTGTTGCCTTCCAAGAGTCCCCAGAGTCTTTGGGCATCAGTTTGGTGAAAGCAAACCATCTGTAGTCAGACAAATCTGCATCTGAATAAGGCATCCAAAGCCTTCACAAACCTACAGACTTGCCACACAGGCTTCACTGATTACAAGGAGTGCGATTCAACTCACGGATTGAAGCACACAAATGGAGGTGCCCACAGAGCCACAATCAGGCATGTCGATGCCTTCTAGGCATTTCCATCTGGAATATCTGCCTGTCCTCCAGGTGCTCTTCCAGAACCTTCCTGAGTCCTCTGCAGGTCTGTGTCATGTCTGGCAACTCCAGGAAGATGTCTCAGACACCTCAAGGCATGTGAAAAGGCACTAGATTAAGTCTAGCGAACTGAGCCCGATTTGCCTGAATTTGAGGTCTGACTTTCAAGTTCCTGTTGCTAGTAAAGTCTAAAGAGAGATTCAATTCACCATGAGATCTGAGTGCCGCCTGAGCTCCCTTAGGGCATCTGCAGTATCATATGGGTTTGGCACAAATAGTGCCACAGACCCTGGAGGAGATTCTTGACCTTCTGGATCGGCAGGGTGATACCCAGAGGAATTACGAAAAGATACCGTAGATGGTACCAGACACCTGTGTTCAGACAAGCACGTCGAAAATTCCATCTCCACTGGCCATAATGGGAGCTTCGAGCACATGTAGGCAGCACTCTACATATTGCTGCCTAAATTTAGATGCCTTAATCTGCAAGTTGAATCCCGCTTGAGCAATCTGTCCAATACAGCGTCCTTTGAAGCTGTGAAAACCAGCTGAAAGCAATTCCTAACCAGGCCATCAAGAAATAAGCTGTGACCCAATGTAATTTAAAAGCTTTGCCATCTCATTGCTACCCAACCTGGCTTTGGAATTTGCTTACCGATCGCTTTTAGTTGCAGGTGTGGATTTTTTTTTTCCTTCCCCCATCGTACAGTCATTTGGAGGCACATCGCCAGATTTGCATTCCACGGGGCTACAATCCGCTCTGGGATTTGCCTGCGAGTGTCAACAGGTGAAGTGTTAACTAATGAACTCGGTGGTAGTGTTAAGGTGAGGTCAGCTCAGTTTCTCTGCACGATGGTTTTGTGCAAGGTCAGCGAGGTTAAAGAGACCTTGACAGTGATCTGGAATAGACCTGTGCTCTGGACCGGACCCTTTGAAACCTTGTTCCATTCTCCCTGGTTCACCCACACCCCAACACCTTAAATTTCATCCTCGAAGAGGAGGCACAGCAAGGCTGCTTTGAGCACGCCTCACCAAGCACCTGAGTTCTGAGAAATAAAGTGGCTCTGTGGTATTTTCTCCTGGGATGTGCGAGACCCTGGTCCTTCTCAATTCTACAGCATCCGTGCGTGTGAGAAACAGCAGTGGTGGGGGCAGGGGGGTGCCAGCTTGTTAGAGTGAGAATTTCTTCCATGTAGGCATCCAAGGAGCAACTTGAACCTGTTTTTTCTGTCCTAATCAATGCTGTTGGGTTATGCAGGCAGTGTCTTTCATCCTGGGAGTATCAAGGTCTTTATGCAAAACAGGACAGCTTCAGTGAGGGAAGTGTCTCCCAACAGCCACGCAGCAAGGGCAACCGGCAGCATGTGGAAATCCAAGGGCAAGCCTCCCCTCCCAATCAGCCAGAGACTTGAACCTACAGCCAATATCCTGGCTTGAGTCACCATCCGCTTCTGCGTGACTGATTGATAGCTCCTGTCTAGTCTTGACCAACTTCGCTGGAATTCTGGTTTCAACAAACGGCTGCTTTCCCGAGGAAAAATGCTTCCTCAGAAATGGCTGCTCCCTTTTTCTTCCTCATACCACTCCCTCACAAGCCATACACCCGAATTCCAAGCAAGTGCTCTCAAAAATAGAGAAGTAACTTGGGTCCCACCCACTCTGTAGATGCAAGTTCAACAGTGGCACAAGAACTTCTGGCTAGTCAATGTGAATGAAGATGAGTGAGGTGTTTCACCAAGACTTATCCCTTTGCACATAGACTGTGACGAGACACAGCCCCTTCAAACACCCAGTAGATGGTTTTATGTTCCACCTTGCTAACCAAGGCCAGAACAGCAGACTGGACTTTGCAGGACGCTTCTCTCAGGCGTGCTTTCTGCAGTGTCTGTTGGGACAGTGGGGTATCTCAAGGGGGTGGAGAGGGCAGAACAAGTAAATAGCTCTGAAGCAGGGAAGGGAAGGACTTTGGCTGATATTAACAGCTAAATCAATAATCACACTTGTTACTGGTTCAACCCTGGAGTGGGAACACCATCCCCCAAACAAGGCAGTCACTGAGAAGGAGTTTGGCACATGGAGGGCTGGCAAGGAGCTAACCTTTAGACTTGTTAATGAATGACAATTGAGTGGTCCTCAAGAGTTCTGAATATGTTCCCCGGCTGCCCAGCTACTGTTACCGGCTGGCAGGGACTGCTCGACACACCCCACCTTAGCAGCAGATGGTGTTCCTGCGGGGAAGAGGAAGGTTACACATTAAAAGGCAGCAGACACTCCAAATTCATGTGGAATAAAACACAACCGAAAGGCTGGCTGCAAAACTTTGTTGTGTTACTTTCTTCCTCCCCTTCAATTAGGACATTTCGTGTAAACATGAGGAAAAACTTTTCCATGGTGAGGGTGTCAGGGCACTGCCCCAGGCTGCCCAGAGAGGTTGTGGAGTCTTCTTCTCTGGAGACGTTCAAAACCCACCTGGACACTTTCTTGTGTGATCTAACCTAGGTGATCCTGCTCCGGCAGAAGGGTTGAACTAGATGATCTTTCGAGGTCCCTTCCAACCCCTAACATTCTGTGATTCTGTGTCTCTGGTGTTCATCACGGCTGAAGACCATGCCAAGTGCTAGGTGATGTGCAAGTACAGAGCAAGATGGCGGATCCTGTCCTAAAGAACTTCCAGACCAAGTGTTCTGTTTCTACCTAACCCTGTTTATATCCACAAGGGGTGCTGACAAAGAAGAAGAGCTCCTGGCCATTGCTGGAGGCTGCCTGAGCCAGCCTGCCTGTAGACACAACAACCGTACCCAAGGAGGCCACGAAGTCGTACCTATCAAGCAAGTGTCTCGCAAGACATCTGAAAGCAAAACTAACGTCAAGTTAATCATAGCTACAATGTCTGGCTTAACGAGAGAAAAAGCAAGGTCCACCTTCCAGCATCATTTATCAAACACGTCATGTCAAGGAAATTACTTTTTTTTTTTTCGCTTGTGGCTTGGAACTAGTACAAGCCAATAAAAAAGTTACAGATCTGCTAGCTCACCAAGCATGTGGTTATACCTTGCTGGCGTAAAGAAGGTGGGAACTGCGCTGTAAGCAGAGGCCATAGGGTGCAAGCTGGCACGATCTGCAAAAGAAATCCTTGGAGCAGCCAGGCCTGGGGAGACAACAGGGTTGAGAGGTGAATGCAGAGCAAATATCCACCATTTCTCATGATATTAAAACTAGGAGGCATCCACTGTAATTAGCAGGCTGAAAACAACAGAAAAGATTGCTTCTTCTCATGGGGCACCGTTTGACAGTAGAAATCTCTGCCACAGGGAGCTGTAGATATTTAAATTAAATTAAATTAAGTTAAATTAAATTCAACTCAATTAAAGCAACTAGATGAAATGCACCGGAGAAAAATGCATGAGGAGTCTTTGCACTCAGAGATAGAGCTCCTCAATCAGAAATGCCAGCCAGGGGGTGCTGGGAGTTGGGCACACGCCAGTGGAAGTAGCACCCTGTGTTTGTCCTGTTCTTCTACTCTTCCCCAGGCACCTACCCTGGGCCTCTGTCAGAGACAGAAGGCAGAGCCAACACGAGCCGCTGTCTGATCCAGCGCAGCTGATCGTGTATTCATCGACATGTAAATGTCCATGAAACCAACTTGGGAGAGACTAATGCTCTTTCTGCACTTCAGGGGGGAACGACTTTCAGGAGAAAGGTGATTTATTCTTTCAGACTGGCTAAAAAAACCAAACCCTGAAGGCAGTGGTCATTTTGCTTAACTTTAAAAAGATGAAAAGTCTAACAAATCTTTACAGCCAAGAGAGAGAATGGGACACGTCCAGCAAGTGATTTGCGTGATCTACCTTGAGTGTCTGTTTTAAGAGATGAATCTCACCCTAGGAGTGACTCTCCTCTCCCTTGCCTACAAAGCGAGCCTGGGTTGACTAACTTGGACCTGGGCATCTAACTTTTAGAGGTGTAAATTAGGGCTGACGAAACCCTCACTAAACTGCGAGCCTCACCTCAAATTTGCAGGAATCTCAACTGTGAGGTAGAACAGAAAAAGTACCCAAAATGGTATTAAACATGGAAGAATATGCACATATATTTCAAGGTTGTTTTACATGGGCTAACTAAATTTTGACCCCAAAAATCTCCTCGAACCCCTCCGGTTTACATGCCATCTGCTGGCCCAACAGGAGGTCTCCTGGAGAAGTCTACAACGCTTTCCGTACAAAGAAAAAGCTCTTGATAATCACAAGAGGTGAAGAGCAAAGGCCACTCCTGACGAAGGAGAAACCTGCAGCTGAAAACACCAAACTAAATTTCATTTCTGATCGAAAAATGGTCTTCATGTCTGCCCGGACCATGAAAAAATTTATCCTTAATGGGAGCCATCTGAACAGACTCCACTCAGCTGCTGAAGAAGCACAAAAGGCTTGAGTCAGCTGGATTTTGATTCTGTGGTTACAAGGAATCCAAACTCTGTGCTCATGAAGACTTTCAAAGTAGACTTCTCTTTCAGATCCAAAGTCATAAGAGCTGTTGTCTTCTCCTTTCTGCTAGAGAAGGGCTTTCTGTTGGATTCAGGAGCCAATCTGAATCGGGGGTGACTTTGAAGAGTAAATTTAAGGGGCTGTAACTCTTCAAGTGCCACAAACTCAACTCATGCTGCAGCTTTTAAAGAAAACCATGAATCTACTACGGAAAAAAAGAGACAAAATGTTTTGGGCATTTGATTCCTAACCTGCCGTAGTCTGACTACGAAGCAGAACAAAATGATCTGTCCCATTAGGAAGCGAAGTCAGTCGCAGCTCACGAGGGTCCAGGAAGCTGTGCTTAAGTACTCCAAGTTTGTGAGCTCTAAGTGTCAGAAATACGTGATTTCCCCTTTCGTTTGGAACACTCTAGGAGGTCAGGCTGACATAATGGTCTCTTATAACCGTAAACTTCTCCAAATAAATCGGAGGCAAAAGTCACTTCGGACTCCAGATCGTTTCACTACAGGGTATCTGAAGGAGAAAAACTTGAGAAACAGCAGTCTGGAGAAACAGCACATGTTGGAAACAAGTCCTTTGTAGCCTTGTTTTCCCTACTCCAAATTCATGGTTGGATGCTCTTCTTTGGCTACTCCACTCCATCTTACACTCTCTCCATTCTGAAACCCCTTCATTAAAGGCCATCTCTTCCATAAAGCTCTTCTGACCTCCTAAGTGACCTTCTCAGTACTTATCTTTCAACAGCGCTGTCATATATAGCCATGGGCAGAGAAAACCCTTTGATTCACAAACCTCCAGAGAATATTTATTCCAGTCTCCTCAACCCGAGGACATGCATCAAAATCCACCCCAGAACCAGACTATATCTTGAGATGGTGTAAAGTCAACTCCAGGCAGATGTTTAATGAAGACAAGAGTTAGAAACTGCAAATTAGCATTTTTCCATAGGATCTGAGTTCTAGTTTTGTCTTCCTCGTTCACCAGGGGAGCGTGGAGGGACATCTGGTGGCTGAATCATTCTCTACAAGCAAACACATCCTCCCGGGACGTGCGTTTGGTGGGGGAGGGTATCTCAAGAAGAATGTGTATCTTCAGAGACACCAGACCTTTCGGTTCACTTGAAGCACTACCACATCTCCCAGTTCCGTAACAAACCTGCCATCTGTTCATCAGGGGGGGAAAAAAAGAGCCGAAGATGTGTCTGACAAGACAGCAGATCTCAAACACTGGATTTCACTGGAAGTTGCTGGCAGAACTGAAATGAGCTGGACACCTTTCTTACCTCTTACTCCACTGGGACAATGGTAGAATGACTGGAGATTTGAACAAGGGAAAGTCTGAGCCTGTAGTGTTTATCTAAGCAGCCTCTTGTAGCCAGCACATGCAATTCCTTTCGCTCTACAAATTCTACTGCCTACCATTTGACCTCAACAGCCAGTACCCTGGGGAACGCAAACGAGCAGTTGCATGAGCATTGTCCTGGTGGAGGACAATGGCCAGCAGATGCATATTGTCCCCTAGACTGCGAGGCCAAAGCGACACTGTTCAGCTATTGTGTTCGAACAGAGCCTGAATGCCACAATTATATTGTCTCCATTGTGCTGGGGGCTATACAAAACAAAAAAAGGCTCAAATCTCAGCGATATATTGCACAGCAAAAGTGTTCAGTGTGGTTGGTGCTAAGGGGTCTGCCTACCAGAATGGTCTCAAGAAAAAAAATTAATTTCTATTATGACACAACCAAAGGTTGGCTACCAGGTATTTATAAGGTGATGGGCTTTTTGTGCCCCGTAGATGTGAAAAATAGAGACGAAAGATCAATAATATGAAACCAATTTAGGGAAGAATAAAAATATCCCAGAAAGAAGCTGCAGAGAAACAGGGAATACAAACAAAATCTTACGAATTATAGTCCTGGCTTCAAGCCCGTATCTCTCATCCCAGCTCTCTCTTTTCACCTCAACAGGCATCTAAAGGATAATCATCAACCAGGTCTTGATTTCTCATTTTCTAAACAAAGCATTGGCAAAAAGAAGTTTTTCTCCCACTTAGTTTCATAAGAACCTTTTCTTCTGCAGAGGGTTCAGGTGAGGCAGAGGGCTGGTTGATCCCTGCAGTCCTCCAGAGCAAAAGCTGAGTAAAGAGGAGACTTGCAGCATTTAAACCAGCAGCTGGAAAGTAGTCCTACAGAGGCGCTGCCAATAATTCCTCCTAATCCCCCCCTGCATGACTAGAGTAGAAACCTTCTCAAGTTCTTTAGGTGTTAGACTTGAGGCAGTGATGGAAAGGACACACCTTCCACTATTGTTCATCTCTCCGAACTCTAAACCTGAAAAGTCACCAGAACAGGAGTTTGTTCTGGAATTGCCTACTCATGGGATGAATTAAAAGGCAAGGAAAAAATGCCAGAATGAGCTTCATTCTGCACGGTTGCCCCATTTGCCACATCTTGAGCTTACAGCCTTGCATTGCCCCTGACATGGATGGGATAAACCGCTTTCTGGACAACCAGATCTCTCTAATCAGCTATAGCAAGTGAAAGACTAGGTTGGACTAGACATTAATTTTCGACAGACTGTGTGAGATGGGTCCCACACCGAATAGCTTCACCAATATTGCACTTGCATCACAGGGATTGAATTCCCTCATCCCAAGGGCCAGCCTAACTCTGGTAAGATACCTTTCAGTGATAAGGAAAACACTCGATCCACATATTGAGTAGGGTATCTGTCTTGCAACATGCTGATCTTGCAGCCTTTGCTCTCCAGAGCTGTCCACTGACATTCTTAGGAACTGTCTCCCACATAAGGCCAACCCATACAAATGACAGCAGCTGAAAAAGTTCCCTGAGGTTCATTTTCAGCATAGCTTGATGAGATAAGGCTCAGCGTACGTCACAGCTAGGAGGCTTAAAACCATTCACCACCACAGGGCACAATCTAATCTACCTACTTCATTTGTCTGATCTCTCCTAATTTTGACTAATCTAGATGAGAAGATCTGGTGTACCCAGAAGCACATCTCTGCTCCAGTTGTATCTGATGGCCTAATAAAAGATATTCCCCCCTCTCCATGAAGTCTGAGCGGCCTACATCCATTGCAGCTTTGATTTCTCCCTGCATTTATGGAACACCTTTCACCACCAAATCGAAGGCCTGACTAATTTCCCCAACAATACTTGACGAGAGGAGAACATCCTCACTCTCTTCTCTCCCTCCCGAGCTAAGATTCTTCAACTTTCATCAAAGCGATAGAAACCATGCAGGCATCTCTCCTCCAGGGTAGCTGGCAGGGAGGCCCTGTGGCTCAGAGATGCTTTCTGACTCTGCCTGAACACGATGCACTAGTTTGTTTTATCATTCCCCATGGGTCATAAACGGTTAAGAAAAAAAAGAAACATCATCTCCACCACGGACAGGGTGGATGCTTCTGCAGGTAGGGCGCTATCAAACAGCAGAGGCCAGTTTCCCAGCTGGAACCAAGAGAAAATCGATCAAATCACACACATTAAATCTAGCACAGAATACGCAGGTGGTGGGAGCTGAGCCACCCAAAAGATGCTGCTTGGCAAGAGGTAACAGTGTGGGAAAATCCATGAGAAGGTGGTAACTTCTAAGTAGCCCAGGTNCTAACCCAAACCAGGACACCCCTGTAGTGAATTTCTCTAAGAATGTCTATTGTCTTGCTTGCCTCCGACTGCGAGATGATAAAACCAAGGAGCTGAGGGGAGCACAGAAAGGAAAAGCTCTGCTGTGTAGAGAGTGTTGCACGTTGCATGGGTAATCCCGGCTCTTTTCTGGCAAACATATTTTAATTACCTCCTTTTCTTTACAGGACATTTTGTGTGACATATCACAGCACTGCCCTTGCCAAGCAGCCCAATCTCTCCAGTTGTTTCCCTGCTAAAATGATGAGATCTGTTTAAAAATCGTGACATCTTAGAAATAGTTCATGCGGGATTCATGTCATTTGTTTTCTGATTCCTGAGGCCTTGTGGACATTTTTCTGAGTCCTAAAAATCCAGGGAAGGGAGTTTGTTTCTTTTCAGCTAATTTATCACATGGGAATGGGAACAATAGGAAAAGTCCAGAGATCAAAGTTCTGGTGTGTAATCATAAATTATCATAAGCAAGAAGAAAAATCAGCCAAAAGGTAGCAATAATTCAATACTGCACCCAAATATATATAAAAAAGGTGGCACAAGTGATTTGTTCATAATCATATTTGCTCATCCTGATGTTGATGTAGGTAGAGAAAGCAATTTTTATAGTCGACATCCGGTGAACACTGCAAGCAAATGTATGCAAGAGTCTTCAAATGAAACTATTAAACTTTTCATAAGGTTATACAGCGCCTTATTTTTACATTGCAAAGAGCAATCTCTAAGTGAAATATGTGTCAGTGTCAGCGGATGTTCTGCAAACTCTCCCTTTAATGATTCCCAGTTAATGATGACATTATGATTTACACCCCCCCCCAAAAAAATAAATCATCTGTCAAATATTCTTCTGCAAATTGTCATCCTTAACTGAATCATTTCTGGCTGGGAATTGTTTGCTCGCACACTACTCGCAAGTGGGAAAGCAAGATCCAGATTTGTCAGATTATTTTCTGCTGTTCTGGATCTGCCACACGTGTCTTGCTGTCCTTGCAGCTTTCCCATCACCTTTGTCATTCATTATATTCTATTTATCCAGGACGGTCCTTATACATGAGTAGCTCTACTGATTTTAGCAGCAACCTTTCATGAGGATGGATTACTCGCGGCAAGGCAGCCAGAAAAAGGTCTGAGCCTCCAGTTATCTCCAGGCGGGGACCTTTAGTTTTTAAATTGTTAGTAAAGGGACGTGTGCACCACCGGCAACCACCACCCACCTATTTAACAAACTTAACTGTGAAATTGGATCCTTCCCATTTAGCCTGGATTTGCCTTTGATGCAGTTCCAGAGCTTAGGTTGCCTTATTTGCCTTTAATTTCTAATCCAGGCATATAGCCAAGTTTAGGACACATTGTCTCCTGTATTACAATATTTTCAGCACCGGCTGTAGCAGTTATATGAGCATCCTACAGCTCAAGAACAGCTCTAATAGATCAGACCAAAAACCTCCTGATTTGTCTCTGAGCGCAGGCAAAAGAAGACAGCTAGAGATGACCACAAGAAACAGGACACTCTGAGAAGTATCCCTTCTCCTGCTCACCCTCCTCATTCAATCTCCAAGCTTGCCTTACCAGAATGAGACATATCCTTGAGAAGGTTTTGCTCTACCGAATGCCATTGTGTCAGTCATCCCTTCTTAGCCCCATCCAAGTGTTCCCCTTCTGGGTAACCACAGGAGGTGGCTGTTCAGTGAGGTATAGGTGACATCTCTGTCTGATACCTGAAAACAGGCAGAAGGGGATCCGCAACACCAGCCACTCTTTCATAGTCATGGAGAAGTGGTTCAGCTAACTGGGAAAATGGGTGTAAGTCCGTGACCTAATGTCTGTGGGATCTCTAGGACAGGGCAACGCTTTTCCTTAGAAGGAAATATTCTTATCATCTACCCTGAAAGATCCGCAGATGTTTTCACGCTTGAAAAGGGCCAGGAGCAACATTACACAAAGGTGGAGCAAGTTGTTTTTCTGGGACATGACACCGCAATCTCAGATGGAAAGCACAATGATGCTCTATCCTTCCCCGAAGCAGACAGCTGAAGACGAAACATCCTCGGCTGGGATGGGGAATAAATATCTTCTAAGGATGGTAATCAACAGCTTCTCTGTGTCTGGCTCATCACAAGACATTTTAGTATCTTGGGCTGTAGTGTAATATCCACCTACACCGGTGGTGACTCACCTGTGAGATCCCTCACCACCAGCAACCTCAGCGCACATCCTCCGTTCTTCTCTCAACATTGTAGGTGATTCAAGCAAGCAGGGGTGGACTTGTCCTCTTGAGGAGTGCCAGGAGAGCAAAAGAATGTCCTTGCGCACCTCACTCCCAAGCCAGCATTATGCCAGGGGTAGAGAGAGACAACTCAATCCCTGGGAGCACACACACAAACAAATAAAGGCCCCAACTCAAGAAAATGCCGCAATAATGCAACACGTCCCTCCTCCCAGCTGGCAAGGGAGCCCTGGATCCCCCCGCCTTTCCCCTGGTTTAAAACATCTCAGGCTTCCTGACTGAGCTTGGCTGAGGTCTAAAAACATGAATAAGCTTCCCCTGTCTGAAAGCCAACTGGCAAAGACGGCTTGGATGGGACCCTCCATTTGTTACGGGAAAAATGGCTGGTCCAGTTCTCCTTGTTAAGCGGCGCGCTGCTGGTCGGGAAATAAAGACAGAAGGTCTGTTTGTAACACTGAACACACAATCCTTTCCAGCCTCAAAGACACGGAGGCGGCAGAAAATCTACCCTATTCACCAAGATGACCTAGTTCTGTTGTCAATAGGTTAGAGCGGAGCAAAGTTGAGGGAGAATACCCTGATTAGAGGGATCTCCCACAATGGGACAGTGAGTACCCCTTTATCCCTTGATTTTCAGCTCCGTACCCTAATACTGGGCTTCTATCAACATTCTAATTTGGTGGGTCATGGACTTGTCCTGTTTACCTCTGTCTAACTGCTGATGTCAAGTTTACACCCTAAGCAGAACCAACATCAACGCTTTGTCACCGCATCTCTGGTGATGCCTGGTTGATATGGAAGGGTTTGCTTTGACATTTTTTATATATTTCTTATCTTTATTAATAAATATGTTTATCTATTTCTTTTATATATTCATAAATATCCCTTTTCCTTCTTCTGCTCCATTCCTGCGAAAGCATTGAAGAGGTGGCAGTGGCTTTGGCTTGGCCACACAAAGGAGTTGTGGCCATTGCCTTTCATCCCCTCTGCAAAGATGGTGTGCCATCAAGATCCTTCCACCCAGTTGTTGCTCTGTAGCCTGGAGAAACCTGCAGCCCAGCTTGGGTTCAATGTCCACGCCGCAGCCAGGGGCCTTTTCCTCCCATCACCAAGACAATGCAGCTCCTCAAAGCGTTTAGGATTGGTGCACGCAGTGGAGAAAGAGCTGAGGGAAGATACAGCTCACAAATGGAAAGACAGTCCCCAAATAAAAGAGGAGGAGAGCGATTAAATTGCTCGTCTGCATCTACCCTGAAGGATTGAGGATGGATGGACGGACAGACAGGCGGACATTTCCTTTTTTGTCCTTTCAAGACATTTCAATGCCCCAATTAAATACCGTTCTAAATTTAAAATGTATAGATGTTTAAAAATATGGCACGTTCTACAGCCAGCCTGTCGAGAGACATACTAATGATTTATTAACCACTACTAAATGTTAAAAATAGATGCTTGAAAGAAAGCGTTTCCCTTTCCTCTTCCCTTTTCTGGTGGTGACTGTTAATAAAGGATTTAATCACCCGTTTTACATCCTGTTTAAAAAAAGAAGGGGCTTTCCTGATAACAGATGCCCCCCTGGCCAACTGGCAAGGAAAAGGGGAATGTATGAGGTATATAAATGTATTTCAGAGGATAGCCAACAAAAAGAGGGAGAGGGGGAGAGAGAAAGAGAAAGGGAGGGAGGGAGGAAGAAGAGGAGGAGGAGGAGGAGAAGGGGGGAAGGAAAGGCAAAAAAAGAACCTGAAAGGATTAGAAATTAAAAAGAAGGTATTTTGTGCTGAGCTAAATATTATTTTGTTTCCATTGAAAGGGTTAAGAAAACAAAGACAGAGTTGACAATTTCTCCCGACTGGAAGCTGGGAATGGCCCACGGTGGCACAATGCTATTATTCTTGCATGGGCCCATTCTCATTGGATTTTCCACAAAATCTTTAATAATTTGATTCTTTTCAGCCTCAGCAGCCAGCTGAGCTCTTTAAGAAACAGTAACAAAAACCCAGAGAAAAACCCACTACTGAGAGGGGAGCTTTGGCGGAGAGCTGAGCTGAAGCCGATTAGTTTGGCCTGAATAGAGCCAGCCGGGTCCTCGAGCTCTTGCTCAGCCTGGAGTCCTCTGTTTCATTCATTGCAGTACAATATCACCACCAGAGCCCGGGCCTAGACACTAAATTACACTATTATAAAACTAGATTGATACACAAACTTTCCCTCCCAGGCTGAGTAGGGGACTTTCTTCAACAATGTTTTTTTTGGAGGGGGGGG